>OMNN01051600.1:24715-65908 GCA_900302755.1 Chromis chromis | reverse complement strand
CACCAAGCTCCACATTTCCTAGAGCCCATTCTGATCAAGCATCAACAGGATGCAGTGGAACAAGTTGGATTGACAGAGGCCCCCCTGCACAAGGAGAGTACCCAAAGGATCCACTGCCCTGGTCCTGGTGCCAGACCCCATAGGACACCCAAGAGGTCCTCTTGTCCATGCCCAGTGGTTCAGAGCATTTTGGACCACATAAGGGGGACCAACACAATATTAGGCAGGTGGTCAGAATGTTATGTCTGATGTGTGTGAGAGAGTGTGAGTGTGAGTGTGAGAGAGATAGTTCATGGTTTTCTGCATTCATTTCTCATAATATGTTATCTGACCTTCATCTAAGTCAAGGGTATTGACAAATATAATGTCGCTAAAATATTAAAACAAATTCTGATCTTTCATGTCTTTATTGAGAACAACCATAAAAACCTCATAGTGCTCGTGGAAAAATTATGTGGACCCTTGAGTTAATGACCTCAAACAAGCTAATTGTAGTCAGGTGTTATCATACCTGGAGTCCTGTTAAGAACATGAGTTTGGAGGTGTGGACTAGAGCTACTCTGACTGATAAAAACCACTCAAACTTTTTGAGTTTGCTCTGCACAAGAAGAATACACTTATGTGAGCCATGCCTCACCAAAAAGAGCTTTCAGAGGATCTATGATCAAGAATTGTTGATTTACATAAAGCTGGAAAGGGTTACAAAGTGATTTCAAAGACTTTAGAAGTTCACCAGTCTACAGTTAGGCAAACGATCTACCAATGGAGACTCTTTGGGACTGTAGCTACTCTACCAAGAAGTGGGCAACCAGTCAAAATGACCCCAAGAGCACAAAGAAGACTCATCAATGAGGTAAAGAAACAACCCTGAGTGACAGCCAAAGACTTGAAGGTGTCATTGGAACTGGCTAACATCTGTGTTCATGAGTCTACAGTAGGTAAAACATTGAACAAGCAGGGTGTCTATGGCAGGACACCATGAAGGAAGCCAATGCTTACTAAAAAGAACATTGCTGCTCACCAGAAGATTGAGAAAGAGCACATCAACACTCCACAGCGATATTGGCAAAATGTTTTGTGGACTGATGAAACTAAGATTGAACTATTTGGAAAGAACACATCTGGCGTAAAAGGGCACTGAATATCATCATGTAAACATCATCCCAGCTGTAAAGTACGGTGGAGGAAACATCATGATGTGGGCCTGCTCTGCTGCATCAGGGTCTGGGCAGGAGGAAACATCATGATGTAGGCCTGCTTTGCTGCATCAGGACCTGGCCAGCTTGCAATCATTGAGGGGAAGATGAATTCTCAAGGGTATCAAACAATTCTTCAGGATAAGTGAGAATTTCTGTACATCAGCTGAAACTCTGTAGAAGTTTGATGATGCAACAGGACAATGACCCAAAACACCGGAGCAAGACCACAACAGAATAACTTCAGAGAAACAAAATCCACCTTTTGGAGGGGCCAAGTCAGAGCCCAGACCTCAACCCAATAGAGATGCTATGGAATATCTTGAAGAGAGCCATACACATGAGACGTCCACAGAATATGACAGAGCTAAAGCAGTTCTGTCAGGAAGAATGGGCTAAACTTCCTCCTGAACCATGTGCAGGTCTGATCCACAGCTACAGGAAGTGCCTGGTTGAGGTTATTGCTGCCAAGGGGGGGGTCAACCAGTTACTAACTCCAAGGGTTCACTCACTTTTTCCACTATCAGTTTGAATGTTGAATGAGTGTGTTCAATAAAGACATGAAAGATCAGAATTCTTTTGTGTTATTATTTTAGGCACATTATATTTGTCAATACCCTTGATGAAGATCAGATCACATTTTATGACTCATTAATGCAGAAAACCATGAAATTCCAAAAGGTTCACATACTTTTTCTTGCCACTGTATATATATATATAAATAAGTTTAAGTCTCATAATCAGATTTTCCCGTTCTTTTCCATATGCAACTATAATGCAGCCATGAATGTCGACACAACTGAAAACCATATGATATATACTGCAAGATCCATGTACAGTTGGATGAGCCTGCAGGAGCTAGCTAACACTGCTAATGCTGGCTCCTCACTCTGATGTTAAAAGGTAAGGGCATCCCTGTTAAGCTAACGCTTGAATACGAAAGTGTTTTAGTTCCAGTATGTGCACTGTGCATATTTAGTTTGTCAGTTCATAGCTAGCTTAGTTCACAGGACCTAACTAGGTCAACTGGTAGGAATTGCTGAGCTTGACAGGCTGTAAGATGAGAGGAGATTAGAGTGACACCACCATTGTCATGACAAGTAACAAACGGTAACATGAAATTAAAATTTTATTGCGAAAAATGCTATTTTGAATGAAAATGATATATAGTAATACAGAAAAATGATATCCCATTAAAATGAATCAATGGATTTCACTGTTCTTTTTAGACATTTTATAGTTCAGTATGTATTCTAGAATATTTGTTACATGTTGAACACTTTGGGGTTTCATATCTATGAGGCTTAGAGTTTGAAACCATGTCAAAGTCACTTTTATTACTCGAAAACAAAGCACAAGCCTCAGTGTCAGCAATACCACAGCTCACTCTGAGATCAATGAATATATTCAGCACAACCAAAGATCACAAATTCAGTCATTCATCCTTTTCTGTTGAACATAAATAAATAAATACAGTAATAAATAAATAAAAAGGGGGAGTACCTTAAAGTGCATGTAGTGTCCATCAGACTCCACCTCTTACAGAGTTTGGGTGCATTGATGTAAGAGGGGGTTGGCACACAAGGCACGCATGGGAAGTTGTGATCATTAGACACAGGCATCATTAGTCAGGCTGAGTGCTGCTTCGGCTTGGATGTCAAGTCTTGTGACTTAAGAGTGTTTAAACAAGAACAATCAACTGACAACTAGATGAAATATTTGTTAAAGATCCAGCTGCCAACAACATCCAAAAACATTTCACCTGCAAATCCTTGTCAGAGTGTCTCCTCTGGCGGATACAATCAACAGCTAATGTGACGGCTCATATGAATCTAACAGAACAGTTACAGAGAAAAAAACATGGAGGAATCGAGGTGAAGCTTCTGTACAGCTGTTGGCGGATAGGACTAACTTGTGAACTAGGGAAATATTACACTACAGAAGAGAAACCGGATCAAAGCAGAACAACATCAGTGTGATAAAGAGAGTAACTCTGTGTCTCCTCTAGACACATTTATATTTAGAGCAGTAAATGTACAGCTTTAGAAATAATCATTAGTCCATGTGTTGTTTTCTTTACAAAGTCTACACAACAGGCCTTCAACCTTGATCACTGTGTTTGACGTTGATCATAGCAGTGAAATAATCACAGCGTGTTGTAAAAGACCTGAAAACGCTGTTAGAATCATTTAGTTCATTCAATAAATGATGTATCAAAATATGATGTATTGAAAATGTCAGAATTCACACGAGGCCAGAACATGTTTTAAATCATCATTATTTGATCTATAAGCTGTGTATGTAAAGTCAACAGCTAAACCAAGCTACACTATCACACAACAATGCCTAGAGATGAAGACGGATACAGCACGAGTGCCATTGGTAACTGACTCACTTTCCTTTCATTACAAGAACAAAACACAGCATGGCTCCACCAAGTAACTGCAAAGGGAAAGCCAAAAACACGGCTCACAGTGGTCTAACAATTATTTCCAAAGCTGTAGTTCTAATATATCTTTTCTTATTCTAAACGGCACTGACAGAATGTCCAGTCTCAGCTTCAGCTATTAGAAGGTTTTTGGTTCAGGAATTTACTATGTGATGAGCCTCACACAGGTTCTCTGCTACAGTACTGTCGCAAATTAACACTGTTAAACACACACGCAAAAATACATAAACAACCAGCATTTAATGATGTGTTAGGAGTAAATCAGGATTAAGTGGGCCTAAGGACTGAGCCTGCTCTGGCTGACATGACAGTACATGTTCCCTTCTTACAGGCGGAAGAAAAGGTGTTCATTGGAAATTCCCACTATCCTGACTAGAAGTCAGACCTTTTAGTCAATAGAGTCTCAGGTTTTCCACTGCAGGGGCATCGTTGGCATCACAAAGCAGGTAAGCTGCAGTTTGGCTCATTCATCCTGATCTCTTCCATCACTGCTGCCTAGAAAACTCTATTATAACCACTCCTGACGTCAAAGTAGGGCTGCATGAGATTGGGAAAAAATGATATTTTGTTTCTGATCTAGGATATAAATTGCTTTACAAAACTTGAAAAAGCTATTTGGAACAAGTCTCAATGGTGTAACACTGGTAAAGACATCCAGAATATTTCAATACAACCGACTAGGGCTGCATAATCATGGCCAAAATAATTATTATTATTGTGATCAATATTAAGATCCCTGTTTAATTTATTTATGTATTATTTTTATTGCACGTTCACATTTAAATACAGCGCTGCTTCTACTTCCCTGTGTGTGCTACATTTCAGCTAATACACAAATTGGCGCCAAAATAAGACGTTAAATAATCTTCAGCAGAATTTAGGGCATCACCTGGAGGCTAAATATTAACTTATACCTGAAACTCTTCACTTGCTGTACATCCGTTTATCAATAGACACTACAATTGAGGCCTGTTCCCTTAACGCCTCACATGCAGGCGACAGTAGAAGCTAGTTAGGAAGCCTCTAGTCTCCACTCAGTTACTGCAGGTGGGTGACAAAAAAATGACTTTGAAAGGAGTCAAAAAAGACATGGATTGAAATTAGACATGGACTCTGAAGTACACTGAATTTTCCTTTTCAGTGTTTCTCTCCTGCTCCTCAGTCGGCTGTGCTTCTGTGGAGTCTGCATGTCAACAAACTCCATGTCTTTTAAAGAAATGAAGCAAACTAAAGTCTGCGTGACCAAAAACCCTCACATTGGAGTAAACCATCAGACAGACTTCTTATCTAGCTTGGTCAAGGAAAATTTAGATTTTTCTTTTTGTATCAAGCAGCAAAAAAGTTAATTTGCCTTATTTTACATCACCTTTTCTGTGATGCGACCATTGCTGAAAACATCTACCATACAGCCCTAGTTTGTAGGCAGTCAAAGTTCTCCCCTGCACAAGCATCTACGTCTTCTATCACTAACTGCTGCTGCTCATAGAACTCTCACTATTACAACCTCTTCCGACGTGAAAGGTAGCAAAGTACCTTACATCAGTGTTTCTTTTGTGGTTTATGCCCTTCTTCCTGCTGCCGTCACTCTTACAGGTAATTGCCCTACCACTGACTCATAATCCTGCACAATTATTCTATCGTCTTCAGATCAAACCAACAGCCTTGTCGGATCCGCAGTGGTTAATGTGCTTCTCAACATGTTAGCAGCTCACAGTTGAACATTTCACTGATGTTATCACGAGAACTAAATACTGGTATTAGGAGACATGTTGTTTTTTGCTTCTGGTCACATCTCATTCTTTAAAGCAGCTGACTAACTGATGTCTTTACAGTAAGCATCATGATGACCACTGCTGTTTTCCCTGCGCCCTGCTCTCCACACTGGGTCTCTTTTTGTGTACTTGTGAAGGCATGTAACGGCCCGTATTCATTATTAATTGGCTTAAGATTAAGACGAGATTCCATTTTATCACCTAAACTGTGATTTACTGCAGCCAGATCCACCATGTAGCTGTTCACATTCATCTGTCCTTTAACATGTGATCAAAGTTCCTACATAGGCTACAATGTTAATCAGCACAGTAGGTGGTGTGCTGCTGATAAAACCACTCATTTATGTTCAGTACATGTCCAACTAAATGAGCCAACGCTGAGGTTAATGAGAGTAGTTGTGCTGCAAGCTCTGCTTCACTAGCATTTTAAAGTCAGCATGGCTAGTGAGACGCAACACCACGCAACCAGATGAGTTCATGGATATAAGGGCGGCTGTGGCTCAGGTGGTAGAGCGGGTTGTCCACTGATGGCAAGGTTGGCGGTTCGATCCCCGGTCCCCCCCACATGCCGAAGTGTCCTTGGGCAAGACACTGAACCCCAAGTTGCTCCCAGTGGCAGATTAGCGCCTTGCATGGAAGCTCTGTTGCTATGTGTGTGTGAATGTGTGAATGAGAAACACATTGTAAAGCGCCTTGGGTACCACTAAGGTACAAAAAGGCGCTATATAAGTGCAGACCATTTAGCATTTACCATAATGGGACACAGTAACTGACCTGTGAATCTTGTGGCTGCTGCACAGTACAAGTTAAATCATCTCGCTTAAAATGTGAAGGGTGGGGAAATTATTTAGTAATTGTGCCGAAGCCAAAACTCAATCAATAAATTCTTCACATCTGCGTCGAGGACCATCACAGTGTACTATATCTGACCTCATGACAGCTCAGACAGCATCAAACTTTCAACTTGTTGATTTTTTTTTTAAAGAAGTCCAACTAAAGCTTAAAAAAACACCTTTTCTCTCGCTCTTGAAAACTTCCCAGTTAGCTGCAACGCTCCTGACACCCCCAAAGGGCTAAAGTGCTGGATGGAATTCTAAACAACATGACAGGTGTGTGCTGCGTTCAGGTCCACAGAAGCAGCACAACATGGCAGAGGTGAGTGAAAATGTTTTGGATGTGTTTGGGCTCTGTCATGACCAAATGCTTCAGGAACTTTTCCATTGAAGCCTCATGAGAGCTTTGCTAATGGTAAAGGTTTATCCTCTGGGGACAATGAAGCAAAAAGGGGAAAAAAAGGAAATATTTCTAGAACAATTTAGTTCCATTTTCTCAACACGTAGATAAATGTGTCAGACAAAATTATGCTTGATAATTGGATAGTTTCTATGTGCTTGGCATATCATCTGCTCGGCTGTAGGAGGACTACGCACTGTCAGCCAGGACTTTTAGAATACTGAAAACATTCATGCAAGGTAACAGGAGTAAGGATAAATGACGGCACTAAGGCGGTTCTTTATCTACAGGCTGAATGTGTTTCTGCTAATGTCATGATTTCATTTGGTCTGCCTCTGGCCAGGGGTGACTTTGTTACACAGAGCAAAGCTGTGGATCACATCTAAATCTACATTAAGATGCATATTACATGCAAAAAACCAGCAGAGGTCATATCCTCATGGGTTTTGTGCAGAGTCGGTGTACTTTGGATGATTAGTAGTAAGTCTTCCGGATGGGAAGTAATATGCCTCAGCAAAGCCCTTCAAGACAAACATTTTTCCTCTCCACAAACAAGCAGCACTACTCCACACATAACGCCAGCAGGCACACACTACTAGTGCACCAGGCATTCACAGGAAACTTTAGTCTTGCAAAACCAAGACTCACAGGTGTTAAAGCACTGCTGGATGACTAAAGTAAATGATAAAAAAGCAGTCAGTATATACTTCAGTCAGTCTTTTTTTTCTTCATCTCAGCTTTATCCTTCATTGCCTGCAGTCTGATCATGTGATTGAAATGTGCAGAATTTCCGCTGCCTGCGTCTTACAGCCCCACATAGTCGATCGTCAAAGAAGAAGCAAAAAATACAAAAAACAAAAACCTTTGGCCTTTTGATCTCTTCTGTCTGCCTCTCTGCTCACTTTGACTGGACCCCCAGCGTGATCTTGAGGTACTCGTAGACTACATAGCTGATGCTGACAGACGGAATAACCTTCATGAAGTTGGGTGCCAGCCCTCGGTAGAGCCCCGTGGGCCCCTCAGTCCTTATGATATGTCTGAACAGGCCCGTCATGCTCATCTGAGGGCCTCCCTCCAGGGTAGCTGAGGAAACAGAGGGGATGCATTGTCACCTACACCACAACAAACACACTTTCTGACTTCTGACGAGTCAACAAACACGTCAGTTCATGGCGTCTCCCTTCGTCTTTAATTAAGAAATGAGGAAAGAATCTGCACGAGTCAAATCAAACAGCTGAGAATAACAGTCAGAGAATGATTTAGAGATGGCTTATCTGACTGGCTGGTGTCTCCACCCACTGAGATAGTAAAGTAAATGACAATGTGTTTACGTCTGTGTGGTTAGGTTGGAAGTATCCTGAGAACAAGCCTCATGCTCATGGGAGAAAATAAGATAAGAGTAATAAAAACCTGCTGCGTAAGGTCTGGTTATGCTAATGGGTCAATAATGGGTCATCAATCAGTTGGAATGTCCCTGAAAAGCAGAATCATTTCTTCATATCCTCCAAACAGACAGCTGCCATATAGTGTGGTAGATCTCTGCAGTGACTGACCTTGTGCCTGCATTCGAGTCCTGACGAGGGCGAGTGGGTAGCTGGACAGCTGACCACACGTGCTGGAGGTGGTGCCACAAGCCAGGAGCACAAACACTCCTGGATCAGCACTGTCTGTGGCGAAGCGCTGCAGCCAGGAATTCTTCAGAGTCTGACAGAGGAGAAGACAGAAAAGGATGTCAGAAAGAACTAAAAAAAAACACTCACAAGAGATGAGCTGTCCCTATTCAAGACCCACACACCTCATAGACAGCCAGGTCGATGCCAGCGTAGGGGATGATGCCCAGCACGTTGGGAATGTAGCCCTTGTAGAAAGCAGCCACTCCTTCCTTCTGGAAGATATGTTTGGCACAATCCAAGATGCCGGAGTACTGACCTGTCTTCCTCAGGGCTAACCGTGTCTTCAGGACCTGGGAGGACCGGAAGTTATTTTAGACATTCTGACAGATAGAACAAACCTCCCCTGAACTAGTTAGTAAACTAACATACAGAAACATAGATGTGCTGTTATTAGCCTTATGTACAGAAATGACCAGCTCACAGTTTGCAAATAGCTGAAGGTCTGTGAGTGTGAAGGTAAGACAGGTTCAATGCTCACAAGATTTAAAGTGCTCACTTGGTTATTTCTGCATTCATATAGAAAGAGTCACATGTTTCAACAGACTGAACACAACATTAATGAACACTTTAAAGTATCGTTTAGGCGAGGTCTTTCTTCATTCTTTCTGTGTTCTTTGGTCTCTCACCTCCATGGGATAGATGCTGCTCTGAGCGATTACTCCTGCTGAAGAGCCAGCCACCAGTCTCTCTGTGATGCCCAGCGTCTCCTGGTTACTTCCAATCAATCGTTTAATCTGACAGACAGGACATCCGTTTTTGTTAAGCAACACAAACGGACAGAAACAGAGCTAGTTGGAGCCAGAGCTGTGTGTGTGTGCGTACCTGCTCGTAGGCCATGAACTTAATAGCAGACTCGGGGGCAATTTTGATGACGTTAATGCCGTTGCCTCGCCACAGTGACCTCACACCGCCCTCTCGGATCATGTGGGAAAAGCCACCAGCCATACGCATGCTGTTGCTCTTGGAGGCGTGAACCTGAGCAGGCCAAGAGCCAACAGTCAGCATGCTTCTGGAGAATTCACTTCTCTTTATTCAATGGTCTAAAATAAAAATGTCAGCTGTTCAACAAATGTGTGTTGTGCCTCACCTGCATTAGTACTTTGAGCCTGTCCAGTGGTGCTGTGCAGGTTCGAGACACTGCGCCAGCTCCTCCTCCGGCCACTAGGTGTCGCCACCACATGCCTGTTTTCTTTTCCTCTGCTGTGAATTCATCAGGCACTATCAAGCTCTCCCCAACATCAAAGATCTGTGGAGGTAGCACACACTTTCAGTCTGGGGACAGAAAACTATCATGAAGGTATACTAATCAACTAAATGTGTAGTGTAGCAACAGAACACACTATTTGCTCCTCAGTTATCATTATCATTTTTTAAATTACGTAACCTGTCTCACCATTGGCCTCATCAGTTTATTCATTATTAGAATTAATAGTAGTACTTTACATATTTACCAGCATTAATTACTACCACAGACTGCTGCAAAGTGCAAAGTACTTAAATGGCCTTTTATGAATTCCGATAAGCTTTCACAATAAGAAAGGAAACATTTTATCACAATTTTGGTAATGACATTTTTTGAGTTGCTTCTTAAGCAAAAATGTCAAATATTTGCGGTATCTAGCTTACATGATTAAAAACTGAATGTCTTTGAATGCTGGACTGTTGGCAGGACAAACTCTGACATACACACCGGCTGCAACTAACATTAAGCACTAAACATTACATTTGAGTCTGTGCTATGTTGCTGCTGAGCAGAGAAGAAGAGTCCATACTGTGGAGTGTTTCCAGTAGAGGATGATCTCTGGAATGTTGCCTGCTGGATGCAGCAGGTGGTAGTCCCGCCACTCATTCCAATCGATTGTCATGGTGCCATTTTTATCCATACTGGGCATGTAAAAAGAACACAGCAGATAGAGACAGTTAGAAATGTGACTGCTTTAAATGATAGACAGAACAAGCATGTCCATTCACATGCACCGTTGCATCTCTTCCGGTAACATCTGCTTTAATAGCTTGCTTTACAGATTAAGGTGCCGTCTGTTGAAGCAGGACACTTTCCTTGAGCTGTGCTACAACTGAATCACCGTATCATCACTACATTTCTTAGAATAGTCTTTATTGTCATTGCACAAGACAATGAAATTCTGTTAGAGCAGTCCACCAGTTGCCAGCATTATAAATATAAAGATAATAAAAATATGTAAAAACAAAGAGACATATTTACAACAGAGCAAAATATCAAGATAGAAAAAACTTGTGCAAAAAAAAAAAGTCTGAGTCTTTAAAGTGTCCTTAGTGCTGTGTGTGTGTGTGTGTGTGTGTGTGTGTGTGTTGTCTCCAGGTGTCAATATGGAAGATGGAGAGAACTGGTGCTCTCAGGTCAACAGGCTGCAGCAACTTTTGGATAAACTGGAGTGTCAGGTATGGAAGTTTTGTTCTGTGTATTTTGAAGTGAACAACAATGTATTTTTTGTCGACTTTGTAGAAGAGTCTTCTTTTCTATCTATTATCTAAATTATCTCGTCAAGATTTTGGTGCTTCTCTGTCATCCCACCTGTGAACCAGTTTGTTTTTCAAAAAAACAACAAATATTATTTATATTGCTTGTTTTTTTGTTTTTGTCTTTGTTTTTAAATTGAATCTCTGAAGGTTAGACAAATATGACTAAAAAGCAGTATTATTGCAGCATGCTGGTGCCGGGGATCACCCACAGATGAAATGACTGCTTAACATGTCTATGAATACAAATATGTAGCAATCATCCACACTGAATGTTTTTAACTTTTTGAGCAGATAATGGAATTAATCTAAAAATGAAATAATAAAATCACTAAGCCTTTCCACCTTTGTTTTTCTTAACATATTAAGTCTTGACCAATTTGTGACAAATTATGTAGAGAATATACAAAGTAGAAATGCCTAATGCGTTAGTAACTTTGGGGCACACAATATTAAAGTATTAAGAATAATGAGAAGTACAGAGTTGGACTACACAAACAACTCTCTAGTGCATATCTCCATGAGGCTACATTTATATAAGATGCAAGATGTGAACTAGTTTTGTGTTTTCATTGTTATCTCATGGACAAGGTGTTATCTTTCAGGGCTAGAATGGTTAGAGTAGTGATGTGAAAAATGCGAGTCTACTTGAACAGACCTTTCATGGAGCAATGTCTTCTCATTTGTCGATTATGTCATGTATTTTAAATTCTGTGTTCAATCTGTGTTTGTGGTGATCTGAAAGAACAATGGTCGGACTTACATAATGCAAAAATGTTGCTTCTCTAAATGGAGTTCTGCAGATTTGTGTATCAGTCAAACACAAAGCCCAGTCACCTCTGCATCACTCATCCTGTGACCCATTCTCACCACCACGTCCCGGAGCCCCTTTCACGCTCTCCTGCCCCATCTTCTGCTCCATCTCGTCCCCTCTCTGTCTGTTCTTTCCTTTATTAACTCCCTTTACTCCAGCCTTTTGATGTTCATTCTTTCCCTCCTTTCAAAGCATTTTTCTCTTTCCAGCCCTCTGTTTTGTCAACCCAGGGGGACTCAAAGTGCAATATCAAAGCAATTCATAACCTGCAGGATTTTCTGAGTGCAATATCCATCCCCACACCTCAACGCTGCCACCATTACACACACCTTCCGTCCATCTTGCTCTTATTCGCTGCTCAACAGAATGAGTTTTCCGCCTCAAAGGTTATGTTTCCTGTGTACAAACACACATAAAATGTAACCTTAAAGATGGAGAGCTCATTCTCTATTATTACTTTTACTGTATTTCATTATTCATGACATGATACCTTCACAACCCCTTGAAAAAATAAGTGTGTCGTAAATTACACGTCTTTCTACATGTTTTTCTTTGAAAGATCTTTAATATACTCTCTGTAGTGCAGCTATGATAGATTTCATGTCATCCATTACTCTGCCGTCACATTTTAGCGATACTGTTAGAATTAAAATGGCCTTTTTGAACGAATGGATGTAACCTTTATTTCCCCGCAGGGAAACTGTCCTGCACAATAGATCCTGAAAAAACTAATTAAATCAAAACATAAATTACACACATAAAAACATCAGATATTATTCACCAGCAGAATGAAAGAAAAAAAAACTGTAACACTGCAATACTGTTTGTAATTTACCTATATGTATACATATATATATATATGTGTGTGTGTGTGTGTGTGTGTGTGTGTGTGTGTGTGTGTGTGTGTGTGTGTGTGTGTGTGTGAGTGTTTAATGCCAAACATATAATAAATAACTGTTAGAATGCAGAATTGTTCATTAATAACAGGGACATGTAAGTCTTACTGGCGAGAGGACTCAGCATTGTGGTAACCTGGCCTCCTATTTGGCACATTGGATTGCCAACCTTTGGCCTCTGATAGTCGTCACTTAGGTCCGCACTTGGAATTTCCCCGCTTTCGTCAGATATTTGACCCCTTTAAATGGCTTGTACTTCTCCCCATACATGTCAAGGCGACTCACTTTAAGACCTGCACAGAGAGGACGAGGTCAAATGGACCAGTGATCAAACTAAACATCTTTAACACTGTTACTGCGACCACAACCATTAATGCTGTCAGCAGCAAAGGTGGACAGACATAACAGAGCTAAATGGACTGACTAGTAATGTTTTTGAACTTAGATTAAGATATCATGAATTGAGGATTACCTGATATGGCCAGCTGCTGTATCTTCAGATCAATGTTGAGTGAGGGATTTTCATCAGGTTTGGGGACTCCTGCCTGCAAACTGAGACTGCCTCGCAAGTTAGGAAGCTTCTGAGGGTTAAGCTTCCCAATGTCCCAAACCAACACCTACCAAAAAGACAGAATGAATGCTTTTTAGTATTAGTTTGACTTCCCCCTACACCACCATGTCTTGTCAAATTTACACCAACTGCTTCACTATAGAACAAGTCAAGCCTTACAAGACTAAGTACAAAAAATCTATAACAGTAATAACCATCTGAAATGGCCAGTTGGTTTGCATGTGGCTGGTATGTGATCCCCCTTTGATGGCATATATGTTTTTGGCAGATGTGTCATTGACCCTCTGAAACCCAAAACCCAGTGGCAGGTTTGAAAGGCATGTTTTTTGTGTTTTTATTTATTTATTTATTTAAATCACAAAAGTAACACTATTTATCAGAAACTGATCATTTTATTACTCAATTGCTTCAGTCTGCACATCTCATTTAGAGATTCTGCCAAAAATAAACAGTTTGAAATAACTACATTCTGTAAAAAATTAAAACGTTCTGCGCTGCTCACCACAACCAAAAATTGTGACAAAAATTCAGAGACTTTTCAGCTAAACTGGGGTGAACCGCAGGCAGTGTTTACACAGAGCAGATAGGAGGCAAGTATGGAAATAATTTCAAAATGTAAGTAGTAAAATATTTATAAATTATCAAGTCATAATTTTCTTTAGTATTGGTATCACCTGTAGGCACCTGGAAAAATGTTATTTATGTTGTTTCCAGTTTTAAAAAAAAATACTTTTAAACTTTCTTGTATTTCAGTCCTACTTTATTACAGCCCTGTGGTGGTCCTTTACCTTGGTAGCGAGATCGTAGGTGTAGTTTCCCTGTGTGGCCGTGAGGTTGGCACTGAGGACAACTTTAGGCATGTGGATAGTGACCATCAAGCCCTCCACTGTCTTCCCCATATTCTGCTTCGGTCCGATGGTGATATCCAGACGACCACAAGATCCCGTCTCAAAGAAATTGATGTTCTGCTTCACGTACACTGGAATGGCTACGAGACTGAGGAAGTAAACAGACAGATGTGAACCACAAAGACAGACAGCAGCCAGCCTGTGTTTACAAGTTAAGTCAGTGACAAGTGCAGAAATTAATTGCAGAATTAAATCAAGACTGTCAACCTATGCACTACACAGTGTTCTAAGAACAATAACAAAACAAAGATTGTTGCTACAATATATTGATTATCAGATCAGATATTTACACTATACCACATCCATCTATAGATCACACCTGCTAATTAGTCTTGAGGAAACTGACTGATTTCATTTCAATAATTTTTCCTTGTGACCAGAGGTTGTGGGGTAAAGACTGTGATTCTATTTAATTATTAAATGAGACATATAATGAATCCTGTGCTTACTTTTGAGAGCTGACGTGATAATTCATGAGTGTAAAGTTTCCATCTGGCGGGATGAAAGACAGGACGCGCTCTGACTCCCAGCGCTTAAACCGCACACATGGGTGGAAACTCACGTCATCGAGAAGACGAGGATTCTGTCATCAAAAACAACTGTGAGTGAATTCTGGACAAATGTACAAGCAGGACTAAAGTACAGAAAGAAAAACACAGAGCGAAGAGGAAATGAACCCACCATAAAGGACAGAGTCAGGTCAGGCATCCCAGTGAGCCTCACACAGGCTTCAACTAGACCCTGGATCTCTGCAAATACTGTCGTACCTGCATAAGAAAGTTTGTGACTGATTAGAGTTATATAAGCTTATAAGGATTTACACATTCTTCATCTATGGTGGTCAAATAAGTGGTTGTTGTACCCGATTTGTCCAGAATGGCATCTATTTCCTCTATGACATCAAAATATGCTTCATTATTGGTGTATTTAACACCAGCTCGCCTCCATGGGACATTGGACAGTTGACCTGTTGGCAATGTATCTCCAACGTTACTACCTCCTGGAAAAGAGACAAAATAGAGGGAAAAACATAAATGCACACATTAACATCACAGAATTTTGGGTTTACCTTGACGATTGTTGGATCAGATATTCAGCATTTAAAATAAATTCCTTTTAAACAGTGACAGTTTAGCTCCATTCTCTATCTGTTATCACCACTCTGAGGTCTCCAGCAATGTCCCATCAACAGCACTATCTGATTGGTTACATGTCACGAGTAATAGTCAATCAACACACTAACTTTTTTTGTTTTTATTGCAAATGTATACAAGTCCCAAATATCAATTAACAGTCTTCTACAAATCCATATCGACTGACCGGTATTGCAGATTTTACTTAAAGTTTGCTTTAGAGGTAAGTAAAAGCTGAGCTTAGGGTGACTTTTAACACCAGAATCAACGTGACCTTTATTTACCTGTGAGCGTATTGACGACCGATCGCAGGATATTGGGAGGCCTGATCATCTCCTTGAGGACGTTGGACTCCGTTGCTAGTGGAAACCCATTGTCCAGCATTTCCTCCAACAGCTCGTAAACCGTCACCAAGTTGTCCTTGATCACGCCTTCTGAGCATTCGCCAAAGTAGTCCTGTAGACAAAAAAAAAGTTCCTGTTACACTAAAGTCAACACTAGACTTGCACAAAAAAAGGCTTGTTGCAGAAAATCTGTGTTGGTTTGTTACTTGTTTTAAAAAGCATGATTAGTATAGTTTGTGTGCTGCATCCTAAACCCATGCTACATAGGAATTTGAAACAGTATATGCAATATAGAAAAGGTGTACTATATTGTTTCTCAAGTGAGGACAAGAAATCAAAATACTTGACTGCTGTACTAAAAGGAAATTGTGTAGCTCCTCCACTGCCTTTGTGAACTGTATAACAGTACACTCAAAAATCAAGCATTTTTTCAGTATGTACATTGTCTTTGATGAATTGGTGATTTGATTTTGTCCCATTATCCAGCTCGAACACACAACAAACACTGAATATAAATACTTCTAGATCCAACACATCAACCGGCCTACTTACTATATAGGCCAATCATAGATATATTGGTATGGATTGTATGCTGTCCAATATGAAAACTTGTTTTTTTTATACACAGAGCACATTGCACAAAAAGATGCGCAGGGTACTTTAGAAATGGTGTCATTACAAAGTCCTTTCAGCAGAGTGGCACCCACTCCATTCTTTACAATACTCTCACAACTGTCTGCAGCACATGTAGCAGAGTACGGATCACAACTGAGCGAACTGTAGTGCGGAGTAAAGCTGTATCTTTATAATAAGGCAACTAGTTTGAGAAATACATTGCTGGAAAGTTAATAAACAATGGCCCAGTCAGTTTCCCTTTTCAATATACCTCTAGCATATATTTTTACTCCCTAAAAAGTGTTTTGGCACCGGCCCCAAAAATGCAGCATGTGTCAGGCTCTAAATACTTCCTCCACCACTCATCAACACACACAGCCTTGTCTGCTGGTTTAATGATGTTATCTAATGTTGCATTGTCTCCTGGAGATTTTTCTCCCTCTAGCTTGCAGCAATCATCTGTCTAAGCATTGGAAACCGTTTAGTTTCTTGCTGACAAAGTTTAAATGTGCACTGATGTGTTTGATTTATGGAAAGGACATTTGTTCCTTGTGTTTTTCATGAAAATAGCACCTCTCCCCACACTTGGTGCAGTTTTATCAGGGTGCTTATGTTGTCTTGGCGGAGAAACTTGGGCCAAACATCTGTGTATGAACACCACAGATTGCATTGAAGACTGCAAGATTACTGTTAGATGTGCACTGACACGTTATCTGGGGCTGTTTTTTGGGTAAGCATAGGATAAATCCCCCATACTATACCTCTGATCTCTAGGGTGATTTAAAAACACCACATGGCAGCTATTCATTTCAGATTAAGTACATTTTAAAACACACTGGAGATTTGTTCCCACAAGTGGATGGCCTTGCCAATCTTCACAGTAGACAGCTGAGGAAAGTTTTTCAAGTTGTCACGCTACAAAATATGCACAGCAGCTTCCGCTCAGGCTCGATGATCCAACAATGGCAATTTCACATAAAAATCAGTTCAGGAAAGTGAAATCTGACCTCACTTCCAGACACACTCTGCTCATACAGGACTAGAAAATGAACACTGAGCTCAAATCACACCTGAAATGTGTCTGCCACTCTGTGCAGGAACTCGATGACAAAGAGTGGAGCGACTTCAGTCTGGACAACAGACAGGAAGAAGAGCTTGCCCCTGTATATGGAGATGAGATAGTGGTGTGGGGTCTGCAGGACGGGGGGCACATTCTCAGGGTCCACCGCCTTCTCCTTGACCTCGAAGAAGTAATCACACACACTGCGGCTGATGACACTCTTCCAGTGTTTCTCCAGGAAGATGTCTCCTGAGTGATTAATCAGGAACAGGCTGTGGATCATCTCAGCTGCAACAATGTGGTGGTTGTTGATGTTGTTGTTGTCTGTTATCAAGTAAGACAGACAGGAAGAGAAACAATCAGCAGTTATTTCAATGGCCCCTGAATTAAAACAATGTAAATGTAAAGCAGTGTCACTAGTTGTCAACATTTACCTACTGTCAGTGTGTTAAACTAACTTTAAACCTCGAGTAACTTAACCGGCTGTTTAGCAAACTGACACTGACAACTTCGAACATTTCCGCAATTTGCTAAAAAAAAAGAAAAAATAGAAAGAAAAAAACTTGATAGAAAAAGAGGCGTCACAGCCACACAAAAGCAACATATACAGGACAATGCGTGCAAAGTTTCAGGGCTTTAAAAAAAGTTTTACCTGCTAACTCCAGCTGACTGTGGCAAGATTTTCACTTGGTGCCAATATGGCAGAGCTGCCCGAGCCGCTGAGGACACGCCTGCAGGAGGTGTGCACACGTAAACACAACGGAGTCACAAGTATCGGTCGACAAATCATTAAAGTACACACGAATGCATTTAGTAAATATCTGAAATGTATTCCGAACGGTTTAAACACGAAGTAACTTAAGCTTTAACAAGAGGCGCACTTTCGTAATAAAGTTTCAGCCTTTTTAATCAGGCAAACTCTGCGGGCAGCTACACTCCGCTGCTGTATCATTCTCTGGGGCTTTATTACCCTGAGTAGCACCTTGCAGGTGGCCATGCTATCTCTTTGAATGAAAAACCAAATTGTACTAAAAATGCAGACCACATCACCTACTTTTAGCCAGAATGTCAGATTTCAGTGGTCTACTCTTCATTTTTAAATATTTTGCTGAAAAATTCTTAGCAAATCAACCCTTAAACTGAGATCCACCAGAGAAATAGAAAGTAAATGTATAACCAGGACTTCATACAATAATAATAATCTAACCTTTATTGATCCCCTTGGGGAAATTCCTTCTCTGCATTTGACCCATCCTATTCAAAGTTAACCTTAACTACACATACTAGGAGCAGTGGGCTGCCGCTGTGCAGCAGTCAGGGGTTGAGGCCTTGCTCAGGGGCCCAACAGTGGCCGCAGTGGGGGTTCGATCCTTCTGATCAGTAGCCCAGGGGCTTAAACCTGTTGCGCCACCACTGCCCCTAAAACAACTGTTTATCGACGAGGATGGGATTCGAACCCACGCGTGCAGAGCACAATGGATTAGCAGTCCATCGCCTTAACCACTCGGCCACCTCGTCTACATGCTGAGCAGAGTAGACAGTCTCCACCACCTCCTGAGTGAAATACAGGAGCAACCTTTTTTTTTTTTAAAAATCCCTAACCCTGAACCCTACCCTCTACTACATGCCTGTTAATATTTAATACCGGCAAAGCTGCTCTCTGCTCCATTATCCACTTACCTCACGCATATTAAATATCAATAACCCATATTATAATGTGTGTATTACATAACATGACATCAATAGTTCAATATGTCAGTATATCACAACATCCCTACTTCCAGGAAAACTATCCAGGAAAACTAGGCTATTTGAAGCATCTCACATCTTTATAAAACCCTATAGCTTATTTTTATCCATACATATTTTATTTCTCAGTATGCACTTATTTTACACATTAATGTGAGTTTTTAATTCTGTCCCTTTTTTGAACATTGCATATAGAAAAAACACATAATAAATAAATAAAAATATTGACTAGTGACGCTTCCAGTGCAGTTTTCTTTACAAGAATTATTTATTGACAATACCTTCACTTATTCCTATCATCAAAATCTGCACAACTTGCACTGAATTTGCTTCACTTAAAATATGCTGTATGTAATAGTTAAACACTCATTTTCCTTTCTTGTTTAAATGCATGTGTTTTTTGTCCAAGTACTTTGAGAGGAAATAAAAAAACCTTGTGTGCACATACTTGGCCAAAAAAGCTGATTCTAATATAATTAGAATCAGCTTTTTTTGTAAGAGACAGATATATCTGTCTCTTACATCTATAAAAGCAATAAAGCCTGTGAACCTTTGAACCTTCTCCATGTGCACTAGCTGCTCACTAACTTGGTCTCTCTCTCTGCTGCATGAGGCTGGACAGTGTGTGGTGGGTAAGTTTTTGTCCGTTAAAAAAAACAAATCTTTCTGCTGGTTAGAGCAATAAGGCTGATCAACCGGATGTTTTGAGATCGTGACAATGGCTCAGACTCTGGAAACATTTGAATAACTCATCTCTTCTCTGTGGCATTCGAGTTTGACACCATGACTTCATTCCTTATTGTGTTTTATCAGTCATTCTTTACTATTTTGTTGTCTTTTTGTTCAGATTTGTCCTTCAGTCATTGTGTTTATTTTGCAACACTTTGGTTCAACTCCTGTTGTTTTGAAAAGTGCTTTTGCGAATAAATTTTACTTTGCTGTGGCCGATGCAAATTTGAGGCATAAGACTGAACCAAAAGTTGCAGGCTGTGAAACCAAAACAATAGACAGAAATGCTGAATTAAGCTGAGAGGAATTGTGGAGGTAAACTGTGTCATGGAGCCTATTCCTGCCGACTCGGTCGAAGGCAGGGGACATCCTGGACAGGTCGTCAGTCTATCACAAGGCTACACATAACAACAAACAACCAAACACACTCTCATTCACACCGACAGACAATTTAGAATCATCAATTAACCTCAGCATGTTTTTGGACTGTGGGAGGAAGCTGGAGAACCCGGTGAAAACCCACACTGCACAGGGAGAACATGCAAACTCCACACAGAAAGATCCCAGGCGTCCTAATCGGGACGCGAACCGGGGACCTTTTAGCTATGAGGCGACGGTGCTAACAACCGAGCCACCGTGCAGCCCTTGACAAATCCATGTTTAACTTTATTTATTTAAGTTCCTGTTCTTTTTGGGGAAATCAATTACACTCAAAATACAACTGTGAGGCTGGAGACAGACTGAAAGAGACAGTCTGCAACCACAACTGTTCTGTACGTAGTTCATATATTGGAGTGTCAACCAGTAAGTCACTACTGGGTTATTGATGATATTATAATGTGCATATAACATAACATGATATCAATAGTTCAATATGTCAGCATCAGTATCACAACATCCCTACTTCCAGGAAAATTAGGCTATTTTAAGCATCACACATCTTTATAAAACACTATCTTATTTTATATTCATACATATTTTATTAGTAGCTACCTACTCAGTATGCATCCTTTGAGTTGTGAATTGTAGCTGTTTAGACAGCCATGCTCTTATGTGCATTGTAATGAACTAAGTTTAATTGTTAATATCACTTTTTTGAACACGTTTCTCATTACTCATTTGATCAGTTGTTAGTGAAAAATATTGATAAGTGCAGCTTCCAGTGCAGGTTTCTTTATAAGAAGACTGTCTCCAGCATATCCTACATGAGAGGTTTTTGACTGATGCATCTTTGTCAAGAAAGATTGCATTACTTGAGAGACATGGGCAATATGTACAAATATTTATAGATGGATCAATAATCCAGAGGATGTCAAAACAAGTATTGCATATCGTATCTTGGAGCTAAAAGTCAAGGTGAGCACAAGAACTACAGATTCTGTAGTTGAGATAATGGCGGTCCTGTTAGCCCTTATGCAAGGTCAAACCTGCTTTGCTCAGACTGAAGTGCAGCCCTGGCTAGTCTGAAGGACACCTTTTCAAGATGCAGTCAGGTTATTGTTCATGACATTATGCAATGTTTATAAATTATTAGATTAGATTATTAGATTGATTTACAGTTTTTTATGGGTATTAGCCCATGTGACCATCTGGGGAAATTAGGTTATTGATCGCTCCACTGGCTGGCTCCTCCTCCTGCTGCTTTTGGCTCCTTTCTGCCACTCGCTAAGCAAAGTAGATGCACAGAGAGGTGTGTTTGTGACCCGCCTCCTGAAAATGGTGTGGCCAGCAGCAGCTATACTGGATTTAAGGCCAATTCATGCCTTCCATGTCCGTGTCCGCAAGGGTACACGTGATGTAAATTGCGTAACTTTCCAGTTTTTCATTTTTTGTAATTTTTGATGTCAATACAATCAATTTTTGCAAATTTGGTTCGAAAACAAGCAGTGTTTAAAATGTTTGGTATGAGGAGGGAATGTACAAGGAAATTCTCAACCATTCACACCTTTGTAATTCATCAGTAACAGAGCTGTGAATGAAGTCGTCGCTGCAGGACTTTGGAGGAGCTTTGATTTGCAAATGTGTACACAGAGGGAAGTTCTAAATTCTCTAAATTCCTCTTGTTTTTCTATTTTTGACGTCTGCGGACGTATGTAGTAGTGTGAAGTATGAGCCACATGCGAGTCCACTGTCTGCTTACTGGCCTGCGCACATGGATGTGAAAAGTATGAATTGGCCCTTAGCCAGCCCTCAGAATGGGCCAGTGGTCTGGTTGCACCTCACTGTCATTCTGCTAAAGGGTAAAAAACACTCTGGCTCTATCAGAAAGTCCATCTGGAGAATATCCACCCATCAGTTCATGACCTCAAGCACAAATGGCTTTTGCAGCATGACAATGAGCCAAAGCACACAAGCAAGTCCACCACTGAGTGGTTCAAAATGAACAAAATGAAGGTTTTGGAGTGGCCGAGTCAAAGTCCTGACTTGAATCTAATTGAGATGCTGTGGCAAGACCTTAAAAGGGCAGTTCATGCTTGTAAACCATCGAATGTGGCTGAATTAAAACTATTCTACAGAGAAAAACTTCCTTTTGTGTGTTGTGGGTTATCTCTGTATCATATCAAATAAATATAAATATTAGTTTGAAGATCTGGAACATTTAAGTGTGAGAAAAAAAATAGAAGACAACAGGCAAATGCACAGCACAGTATAACTGGGGTTTTCCTTCTTCTATTTTGTCCTGTCCTGTAGGTGGCAATAGAGCACCTTTAAGTTGGTGGAACCAAAAGAAGAAGAAAGTCTTGACCGGAGATTCTTCACACCCCCCAGGAGGAGGCTGTCGTCGCCTGAGAGTCTCTGCTCAGGGGAACATTTCCCTTTTCACAGCGTGACCGCGTTCTTGTAAGGTGATTGCAACGTGCTTTGCCCGCTCAGCCATGGCTTCTGAAGAACCCAAAGGAAGGAAACGCAAACATTCAGGGGAGGAGAAGACAGAGTCTCCGTCCAAAAAGGCTCTTGCCAAACTAAGGTGACCGAAAACTGAAATAATAATCAGAATAATAAGAATGATTCCGCGTCTCTGCGGGGCGAGGAGACGCGGTCCTCCTCTGAGTGTGCGCAGGACAAAATGTAGAGTTCACACTGCTAACTGAGTATATAAGAGGCATGCATGGAGTGGTGGAAACGTGGGGAGTTTTGTGTCCTTGTGTGTGTTTAAAGCTGCATTGTGGGGAGAGGAGGTGGACCGATGTAAAGTCCTTTGATCCCGTTATCGTAACATGCAGATACAATGCTAATGTTAGCTCTAGAGGTCAGCTGCATTCACACACTGCTGCTTGCCCAATAAAGACTTGCAGGTTTTGGGTTCAGGAGGCTAAAATCTGATCCAAAGTTCAACGTGACCACATGCTGCCTGCTGTGCGTAAAATGCGTAAAAGCTGCAGCTGGTCCGTGCGCTCTTGTCCACTCTGTGCCATGGACTGCCTGGGTTCCAGAGAAAGCTTGTGGCGCCCAGTACCAGCTCCCAAAACAATGAATTGCAAAGCAGTCACGTGGCCGACACTATGTAATGCTCTGCTGCCCTTTTCCACCCATGAAGAAATCAGCTTCATTTCTTCACCTCAGCTGCAGTTTGCTGTTATCGTATCGTTGTATCTCTGCAGCTCCCACTGTCATCTGGACGCTTCTCACGCTGTAATTTAGCTTCAAACGAATGAGTGAAACTGAGGCTGTAGTGGAGCACGACGAGCCAATCGCCACACAGAGTCGGACTGCTGTGGCCCTCCCTCCCTCAGATGCCTCCAATCAGTCAGTCCCGAATAGGAGGAGCGGTGGTTGCAGGGGGAAATCGATCTGCCCGCACGCTGAGCTGAAATTGTTAAGTTTTTTGAATGCTTAGCTTTTCCTGGGCTGGTTTTAGGTTGCTCAACAGGTCTGTCAGTATCTGTCTGCCATACACACACACAGAGGGACACCATGTCTGCTGCAAGGTAAGAGCACGCTGACACATGGATGTGAAGGCAAGAAAGGGTTCTGGTGTGGTGTAATTGGCTGCACAAGACCAGTAATCATCTGACTGCACACTGGCAGATGTATATGCTGTAGGAGATGATAGTAAGGGTGTGGCATCTGACAGTTGGATGCATTTGCTTATTGCCAGAGTCAAAAACCCATCTGTGTAGCCTAAGTGACTGTCTGCATCTCCCCCGTCTTTGTTTCTTCAAAAGCCGCTCTTCCATGTTAATTCGTCTTGCTGCTTTAAATCTTGACCCCAGGGGAGTGTAGAAAAAGAGGCTTCATTAAAGATATGGTAGCACATGTTCATGTGGAGGTGGCATCTGTCAGGGGCTGCGTTCAAAGACTCGCTCCATCTGGGGTTTTCCCAGAAATACTGACAAGATTATCAAAGATGAACATGCAGGAGTGAAAGCAACACCAAGACACAGATGTGAGGACACGTATGACTAACAAGCTACTACATTCTCTTTATCTATAATGCACATAAGTCAGCATTTGCTAATGGAAGAAGAAAAATTGCAGATTAACTCACTGGCTGTATTCGTATGTATGTATTGCAAGATTGTAAGATGTCTTTTGGTCGTTGTCTCATTTTGTCGAGCCCCAGTTGTTAAAATGCTGCTGTTTTGTTTTAAAAGGCTGTTATTTTGGCATCACAAGACTATGATTTGCTCTTTTTTTCAAGCCCCGCATTCATGTGTTTGCCCCGAAGGAAAGAACTGACTACATAAGCTCGGACACATGCACGCATGCAGTATACTGCTGTCCTGATGCTGCCTCGCTCAGAATGGCATAACGTGGTTACATGCATGACTGACTAGAGCCTCGCCACCAACCACATTCATCTTCTTTTGTAATGTCTGTTGTTGAGTCATGCATGTTCCCAGACTAAGTCTCTGATATGTTTCTGCTACTTCTTTCTCTGTGAAGGTTTTAAGTCATGTGATAGGCGTCACATGGAAACAAAACTCTGGATTTAGCAAATGAATGATCAGCAGTGGGATAAAGACGCAACATGTTCAGTGGGCTGAGCAAATAATGTTTAATGTTTAAGTTTGCACTGTGCTGAAGTGAAGGCTTTCTGACTTTTTAATCAGCCAGACTGACTCAAGCTATGACGGATTGCCAGAATCATTAATAACAGTTTCGTAAAGACAACATGGACTCCTCAAGATGTGCCCCTTATTACTGTCAGGCCAGTGAATTCATATAAAAATAGGAAGATACTGTCGCCAGTCAATGTTGCCATATTAAAACTAGGTTATTTAATAGGTGTGGTTTTGTTCCTCTTTTTGTCTTTCAGCCCGAATTCACTCTTTGGGATGGGAAATCCCCTCCTCGACATCAGTGCTGTAGTGGACAAAGACTTCCTGGACAAGTAAGTTACATTACTGAAGCAATGGAATAAAGTGGTCATAAGTGGTGTTCATCTCTCTGCCTGAATAGCTGGGTAATGATGAGTGGCAATTAAATATTGCACTTGTAAACAAAAACTGGTGACGCCTAAAAACATGTTTTATTTCCAGAATATTAACACACACTGAATGTCACCATACATACCCCCAATAGGCCAAAGAAAAATAAAGAGTCTGTGTTTTGTTGCTGTAAAATCTCCATAAAGCACAGTCACAGCCAGATCAAGTGAAATAAAGTAAAGGGAAGTCACACACCAACAGAAAAAGAGATTATTTGACGTGATTTGATCACTGGAGCAGCAAGATAACGATGACAAACGAGAACAGAGCTCAGGAGAAAAACCTAATCATCAGCGTCAGCAGAGCTCTCTGTCCAGCAGATGTATTTCTAAGGCATCCTGAAATGAGATTGTTCTGGCTGAGTGAACACAAACAGTGCCTCTCCCTGTTTTGTTATCACATCCACATTGTTGGTGATTATTTATTGATATAATTTAATCACTTCAGCCAAGCCTCAAATGCAATTAACAGTCCTCCAACCTCACCGTGTGACTCAAACATTTGTCTTTCTTAGTAGGAGTTTAGGTGTATAGATCTCCTGTAAAAGCAGTGTTTCCTTTCTGATGCTGCAATAACCCAGAAAGTGTATTTACTTATTTAGTTAGTTTTTCTAAAATATTTTCAGCCATCAGCAGGAATCTTCAGAGTGGCCTGCTCTGTCCAGGCGCCGTCACACTGAGTTGACCAGGACAAACAGGGCAAAGGGCTCATTTGGGTTCCAGCTCAGTGTCCGCTCAAAAACCCCTTGCGTAAACTCCTGGATTAGAGCTAAACCGGCCAACCACAGCTCTAATTCAGTCTCACATACAGCAAAGTAGGACTAAAACTGCCCATTAATCCCCAGCCTTTCTTTGTCTTTCTTTCGAGGAAACTCCTCTCAGTTTAGCATTATTGGCCAACTAATTGATTTGGACTGGGAGAGTTAAAGTGATTATTGATAGAAGCAAAGTTGATTAATCGGCTGCATAATTTCATGAATCACTTTTTCCATAGGAGTGAGCAGCACATTTGGCAGCACCACGACTGAGTTTTCAAGCCCTGTCCTAATAAACTGAATCTAGATTCTTATTGTGTGTGTTTTAATGAGGGCCGATTTCTGGAATTTATTTTGGATGACTTGAGGAAACTAATGTCTGTGTTTTTCTCCTTTTAATTATTTGCAGGTACACTCTGAAACCCAACGATCAGATCCTGGCTGAGGACAAGCACAAAGCCCTGTACGTACCTTCTGTATTGCAACATTTGCTGTGGAACACATGGTTGTAATGGACACACATGGGTTTACTTAATGTTCTGACAGGGTTTGCGTTCTGTGCAGGGACAGAAAATAAATGCGTCCGAATTCATACCAAGTTTGTGCCTCACTGTTCTGGAGTAGGCCAGTCAAAACAGGCGCACGCTAGGAGTCACCACGACTGACCTCTGTTCCTTTATAGACAGCCAATGGCAGAGCAGCAGTGAGATGGTCTCATCCAATAGCAATGCAGGACACTTCACCTCCCAGTCCCTGAGAGACGAGAGCCAGAAAGCAAACATTTAACAGCAGGAGATAAGAAAGTCCTATGTGAGCATGTGTGTTTATACTGATACATTCTGTCTCTTTACAGTAACAACAGGTTTTGTAATATCTGCTTTATACAGGCGCAATAGTGCTTGTTAAGAAAAATGCACATTTACACTATATACAGTATGTTTTTGAGGTCATTTGATATATCCAGATATCTACGTTATAAAGATGGAGGCAACTTTTAAGCAACTGCCAAAGACAGTTACATCTCTCTATATAATGTGTATTTATAGCAGGGACCATTTGTACTCACTCTGTCCAACTTTAGAGCTGACCCAGATCAGTGGGTGACTTAACAGGGGAATCATTGGTATGAAGGTGTAAGTCTGCACATGTTTAACCTATCAGTCGTGCTTGTACTTAAGCCTCTCAGGTGTTTCTTGTTTTAGGCCTCAGTGAGGGAGTACTAATATGCTTGAGATTTCCCCTGGTGAAAATACTTAGGGGGACATAATTGAGTGTAAGAGTTAGATAATTTCTACAATAGACATTCACCCCCCTCCATTTTCTTCCCATCACCCAGATGACTCCCCCTCTGCAACCTCTGGCTCAGTCTCAGGACCTTTTGCAGCAGTGGGCCTCTTACTGTTTCCAGTGACATATTTGTCTCCAACACTCGGTTAAACCACACAAACACATATTGCTGTGTAGGTTGATACGGCAGCTATATTTAGATAGCATTTTAAATTAGAGATGCTTCAGCTCAAAGTATAACATCAAAGCGTGACTTCAGTCATTGTGTTATGTAACAGGCGTTAGTGGTTCGGATAGTATGATCAGTCATGCGTGTACTGTAAACTTTACCTGGAGAGAGTGTAGTCTGATACTGTATGAATTTAATGGCCTTCAAGCCGCATCCATCACCAAGCACGCTAAATGAGTGGATGCATTAAAGGCGTCCGCTGTGCAAGGTCAAGCAAAACCAATATAACTCTCTCTGTCACTGAAAAGATTTTAATGTTGAAGTTGATCATGTGTAGGACAATTAAACATTTTGGGAAATTCACTGTCTTGTTAAGAGTTGGATGAGAACACGTGTAATACTCTCATGTCTGTTAAATATGAAGCTGCAGCCAGGAGATGGTTAGTCATCTTTGGGAACAGAGAGAACCGGCTAGTCTGGCTATTTCGAGAGTTTAAAAAGAATCATTAATCAATATGCTGTATCTGATTTACTAAATTTGGACAGAGCAGAACTAGTTCTCCCCCCTGTGTTTCTAGTCTTTACACTGAGTTAAGTATTGCTTCGTATTTTGTTCTTCTCTACTTCTCTGCAAGAAAGACAATAAGTATATTTTCCAAAATGTCATAAATTTCTCTGACTGAGTCTTCAGTGCCAAACAGACAGTTTGGTCATTACTCCATTATGTGTTCAGTTCTCAGCCATAATTAATACTTTGTCTGTGCTGAGGTTTGTGACCAGCCCACCACAGAATTATATAATAGGTTTCAGTTTTGCAGAATTGAACAAACTGTTTTGTATGATAGTGACTCTTCTTTTGGAGACATGAAATATGTGAATTACATGTTTGTCTCTGTGTGCAGATTTGATGAGCTAGTGAAGAAGTTCAAAGTTGAGTACCACGCTGGAGGAGCCACACAGAACTCCATAAAGATCGCTCAGGTCAGTCATACACACAAACACTCACTAATATTACAATGAACGTTGGTGAGTCTCTGTGAGTAGAGCCGGTCGGCTTATGTTGATGTGAACTGTTGCCGTCGTCTGTAGTGGATGATCCAAGAACCCCATAATGTGGGAACGTTCTTCGGCTGCATTGGCAAAGACAAGTATGGAAAGATCCTGAAGCAGAAGGCTGAGGAGGCTCACATCGACGCTCATTACTATGAGCAAGATGAAGAGCCCACAGGGACATGTGCTGCTTGCATCACTGGAGATAACAGGTGAGTAAATAAAATATATTGCCTCATTATAATTTTGAAAGTCTCATATGGTGAAAATCCATTTTTATTGTGTTCTGTGGTTGTTATAACCCTGTTGTGACTTAACTTAGCTGGCGTTTACATCTATTTGTGTCTCTCCTACTCTCATAAACTGCTTTTTAATACATACATATTCCAAATAAAGCTTTTCTCATTTACATATTTTTCAGCCATCAGACAACAGAATGAGTTTCAAGTAGAGAGAAATGCAGCCCATTGATATTACGTGTTGAACCAACAGTCATGTCAGAGCCATTTCCAAGCTGCTGGTGTGCACCACTAAAATATAGATTTTATAACTGCACTGTTATCTGACAAACTGATCATACACATGAGTTAAAAACAACAGCTGAGCTATGAATTTGGCAATATTTCCATGTAAAATGATCACTGTCCTAACTTTCATTCCTGAAAGTAAGAAGTGATAGAAAGTCCTGTGTCGGCTGCCAGTGGTCAACTGTTTTCCTTTGCGCAAACGCAGAGAGAGTCTTCTTTCTGAAGGGGGCGGGAACAGCAGCTACATTTAAAGCTACAAACACTGCTCGATTAGAACAAGGCTAATATCAGGGATTCTACAGTCATGGTAAAATGAATCATCTTTGCTGTGTTTTGAGCTGAAAAGTTGTTGAAAGACACATTCTGGAGGCATGTGAGACTTTCATTAAGTTGCTGATAATGGAAACAATAAGGGAACTTTAACAGCCTGTAACTCTGTTCCTGTTGTTTCCTCCCGTCAGGTCTCTGGTTGCTAACCTAGCTGCTGCTAACTGTTATAAGAAGGATAAGCATCTAGACCTGGAAGAAAACTGGAAGCTGGTGGAAAAGGCTAAAGTCTACTATATTGCTGTGAGTATTAGTCACTTTATGGTAAAGTGTGCATTTTACTACTCATAATATCAGATCATGTACTCTGGCGTCACCTCACACAACCTGCAGGGGGGTTTGGAGACATACTGGTGCATTTCCTGTTCCAGACCTTACTGTATATGATTCATTAGAGCCATCAGATATAAAAAGCAGATTGGTCTTGACCCGGTGTCATTCCTTCCTTCCAGGGTTTCTTCCTGACTGTCTCTTTGGAGTCCATCCTGAAAGTGGCAAAGCACGCTTCTGAAAATAACAAGCTGTTTTGCCTGAACCTCTCTGCGCCCTTCATCTGCCAGTTCTTCAAGGACAACCTCATGCAGGTTATGCCCTACGTTGATGTGCTGTTCGGCAATGAGACAGTAAGCCAAACTCTCACTGTACATTCTTCAGACATGCATGTGCAGAGTTTTGCGTCCACCAGGTGTTGATGATTTGCACATTTTTGAGTAAATCTTTAATATGTTTGTTTTCTCAGGAAGCAGCTGCTTTTGCTAAAGAGCAAGACTTCAAGGTGAGTGTCGTCCGACAGTCTTGCTTAGATTTAGCACATGGTTTGTGCACCATCAACTGACTGTGTCAATGTGTGTTTTGTCTGCAGACCAAGGACGTGAAGGAAATTGCAGAGAAAGCCCAGGCTTTACCCAAAGTCAACAAGAAGAGACAGAGGATTGTAGTTTTTACCCAGGGGAAGGATGAAACTGTTATGGCCCTCGGTAAGATTTCCTTTTTTCCCTTCCCTCACTGTCATTCTCATTTCTCTTCATCTTTTTCTCCTCTTGTACAGGTATACTTATATTGTTGTTCTTGTGTCTGTTCAGGTGAAGAAGTCAAGACTTTCCCTGTACTGAAGATTGACCCCAAGGACATTGTTGACACAAACGGTGCAGGTGACGCCTTTGTAGGAGGTAAGATTTGCCTGTTTTCATTTGATGCTGTTACTTTGCATCTGTCTTGTGCTTTTTTTTCTCTTTTTTTTTCCTGTTAAATAATTTCCTTCGTGATGCAGGTTTCCTGTCTGAGCTTGTCCAGGAGAACTCTCTGGAGAAGTGCGCGAAGGCGGCACACTACAGTGCCAGCGTCATCATCAGACGAGCAGGTTGCACCTTCCCAGAAAAACCCGACTTCAACTGAGGATTCCTGAAGAACTTTTTCTTCTGCCTGAAACCTCACACTCACCCTGCCTTTGTAACTCTGACCCATGATTTCCACTATTTTTTACAAATACAGTCCTGAATTTTTTATTTTTTTTCCCAAATCAGCCACCCGTCCAGATATTTTTTAAATAATTTCTTACTAATTGAGTGTTGGGTGCCTCCTGATTTGTGTCCATCTCCGTGTTCTCCACTTGGGGCCACTAGAGGATTGTGCAGCCGAGTGCTAAGGGAGTTTTGTGTTTTATTTAGATTACCATAAAGGAATCATGGTAACACCAGGGAAATGTAATAATTGTGTTTGACACAAGGGATCCAAATGTTAAATCCTGTTATCATGGACAGTAGTTGGGGATTGTTTCTTAATGTATTTTGGCTCTGACACTTCCAGCATCAGACTTTGCTTGACTCGTCTTGACATCTCGCGAGTTTGTCTCTTCTCCTTGGAGTCAGAATCTAAGCACAAACGCCTTTTCCAACTGGAGGACACATTACACTCAGAGGACTAAAGAATAATACACTGCTGTCAAGGGAGGGTTTAGATACGGCACTGAAATGTGTGTTTAAATTTAATTTAACAGGCCAGTAGTAAAACCAAATGTGTCAAAGCCTCTGCCCGCTGAGTCCTGTGAGAACTGTTAAATGTTAGCTTTACTTGATGTTCATAAGTTACCTTGTTTTGTCCAGGCTGTTTGTGAGGAGCTGCATCAAGCAATGAGTGCCTTTTTTTTTTCTTCCTCTTTAAATATTACAAATCTTTCAGACTTGATGAGCAGAGGTGTACATATGTTATGTAAACCTGCATTTTTCTGTGCACGGAAACTTGAAAGCTCAATCAGTGATGGGCAACTGGTGGCTTGTGGCGGTGTAAACGGACACATTACATTTCTAAAATGCATGTAATGTATGTTGGAAAGAGATCGCTATATGTGGAAGATCTCTGTCAGGTCAGAGGAATACAGTGGATATTAAAACATACCCTTCTCTATTGTTTATTTTTCACTTGAATTAGTGAATTAATCTAGTACAATGTCGTAAAATAAAGAAACGTAACTATGGGACTGTTGGATCAGATATAAATAGGATGGAAATATGCATTTTAATCCAGTCAGATTTTATTATTTTAAAACTTGAAAACTGTAACGAATGAAAGATGCAAAAGAAATCACAAACATAAGCTAACTGTGATATGGGGCCAAACATTTCAAATCTGCATTTGCATGAGTTTGTGTTGTATTGTGCTCTGTGTAACACGGAATACTTGAACATAACAGGCCGGGATACAGACAAAACCTAAAGTATTCATAATAATGCAAAAAGTATGTGCAGTTTTCTTAATACTGCAACTGGTGTTTTGAAACTTGTGTGTCCGGTAGTACTGATATATTGCACCGTTTCCCTCCATTTAAATGGCTGTTTCGTGATACATTCAGATGCACCAAAAAGCCTTATGCGACCTTCTGTTCCTGGTCTCGGTAACGCTCAAGTCACCCATCACTGCGGTCGACTTTGATGACTGAAACTGACAAATAAAACACATCATGTTGTTAAATCTTTTATTTTGAGTATTTTTATTTTATAGTTAATACCTTTATAAAATCACTATCAACTTTTTAAAATTAGACGTTTGACTTTGACTGTTGAAGTCTGTTAATATACTGTCAGTGTTCAGTAACACGTTGAAGATTCTCTGGTGAAATCTGATGTTGAATCATGAGTGCTCTGAGACAAATAGTTGGTTTTCAAATGTCAGATGGTGGAAGAAGAAGCAGAACCAGAGAAACATTCCTGAGTGATGACATTAGTTTGATAAATATTACATTTTATCCCCTACCTTAATCAGAATCGCAATTTTCTCCTTACACAGTGCAGCATCCAGGCTAGACATGATCATTAGATGCTGATCTGTGCCTCATAAGCAACCTGACTGAGCCAGACCCTTTCTGTTCATTCTCTAGCCAATTTTGAAAGACCAACGAGACACAGTTGTGAATAACAAAACGGTTTAATGATAGCATGATTTAAAAAAAACATTTTAATATGCATTAAATTAGAGGCATGTTATCTGTTGTGTACTGTTGTCTTGCATCTCTCTTTTTAGTCTCAGTCTTTCTTCTTGCAATGCAATGTCCAAGGCTCTGAGCTGTTTCAGGAAGCCGTGATTAGGCAGGATACAACGGCGCTGTCGGACATGCTCAATAGCGTCCACGACAGTTAAACTGCACTTCATCATCAGGTATGCCAAGACCAGAGTCGCTGACCTGCTCCGACCCATCACGCAGTGCACCAGCACCTTGTCTAGAAAAGTAGAGAAAGATGGATTCATTAGAAGCTACAAGCTGCACAAAAACAAACACAACGTCAATAACTGCCCCCCAGGACTCACTCTGTGGGTTACTGAGGGCCTCATGGATGAACTGAGCTGCAGGGCAGAAGTACTGGGAGATGTTGAACGTGGGTTTGTCATCAGCTTCTACACCGAAGTACTGGATGTCTGTGTCAGTGTAGTAATCAGCACCAGTTAGCACGTTGTTAAACTTTCCCTCTGCTGCATTCAGGACATGTGTGATACCCAGATCCCTCAGGCCTGGACACTCCAGAGCTGTTTTCCTGCAACACACACACTGAATATTAAGGGGTCATATTGAACTTTGACACATCAGACTGATTTATAGTGTGTGTGCTAAAGATCTCTGCATTATGTAGGTCAATTTACTCACTCATCCCCGATGTAGATGCTGGGCCAGACCTCATTGACATGGGTATACTGAACTGCGCTGCCGCTCCAGAACATCTGCTCCAGGTCTAATGTTCCTGGTGTGATATAGTCACTGTCTGGGTCCACCTGCACAGCTGCATACGGGTTTCTGCTTCTGGACTTCACTGCACAGGAGGACATGATTCACCTCCGCTGTCCAAAAAACACACACACCAAATGAACGTTTGCACATTGTTATCTGCTGTCAACCTGTGTAGAGATGTAATATTTACACCTATACACCAGGGATGTTTTGATATGCAGTCCTGATTAATTTAATGTATTGATTAATTGATCACAAGAAAGTGCAACGATTTCTATAAATGTGCTGATATTTCTTTGGATTGTGGACTATTAGTTTAACAAAACATCACGTTTTAAGTAAAAAATAAGCTCTCAGGAGTCATGATGAGCCATTTTCTCCATCTTTTGACATTTTGTAGATCAAACTATTGAGAAAATAATCAGCAGATAAATAATGACAAAAAATAACTATTAATTAATTAATTAATTGCAACCCTATACAGTGTACCCCCTACTGTCCCTATAGCAGACCTATTGAGGATGTAGTTAGTTATTATGCAGGTGGTTATAATACATTTCATTGCTTATTTATGATTTAAAGAAGAATCTATACATTAATCATATATCCTTTCATTTACATAGGTTTATTTGTGTAGAGATTTACGCATAACCACATAAAACAATGCATATGTGATGTACACCACCAAGTAAATTGTTCTTAGATAAATAACTTGTAAATAGTGTGAAAATACATTTAATTGTGGGAATAAATTCTAGAGTTTACAATTAATTTGTTAACGTGTGTTTAAAATGGGAATAAACTGTGATTAGCTGGTTTCATCCATTCATTCATTTATGCCCTGCTTGGAGGTTTTTTTTGGGGGGGGGGTTGCAGCACAGCTTCACTCATCAGCTGTTGAGCTTTACTATAGCTGCCCATGACTAACAGATGTCACTTTTCTGTAGCCGCAAGTTCAAGAGACAGACAGTGAGAGTTAATGTTTGAAGTGTCACAAAGAGAAATGTGACTTAAAGTATGATAGATTAGAAATTTGAATATCAGAGGAGAGACTGGGAACCGGTTGATAAAACAGAATACTTAAAAAAAAAAATCTGACTCATCAAATCTGTTATGAAGTTTAATATCAAATCCCACAATTTACGAGTTATTAATTAAGCTGATGTCCTTAAATCCCCATTAAATTAGAATTTATAATTTATTTCTTAATTACTTTACTCATAATCCCTCTTTAATTAATCTCTTTCAAAATATTCATAACCATTATGCCCATTTACAAAGATCTTTAGGTCTTTTGCAGTCTTACCATCTCTGTTGTATCTGCTGCACTTTTACACTTTATACCAAAGTCCTCATACACATCTTTCTGAAATTAGTTTGGAGTAAAACTGTGTTGAAACTGCCTGATCTTTGAATTTGTCATTTTTTTCTCTAAAATATAACATTGTAAGGTCTTAACCTTACTGTGTGTGCCCTGAGATGAGATGACTTATGTTGTCAATTAGGACTATATAAATTAAACTGAATTGAACTGAACTGAATTTATCAACTTATTTAAGCTGTTAAACACCATAAAAATATATGTACAATGATAAAAAGCAAGAACTTACTTCTTTCAAATCTGAGCAGGAATCCAAACTTCAACTTTCCTCAGTGGACATGTGTAAACTATGTGTGCGCATGTGTGCATATCAACAGAGACCTCCCTCTGCAGGAAGCGTGAAGACTGAAATACAGATCTGGAATGGTAACTGCTCTCTTAGGCTCTGTGTTTAAGATGATATTTTTAGGCAGCTGGGCTCCAACACCTGACCTCTACAACGTGACTCACACAGATGCTTTCTCATAGCTTTCTTAATGTGATCTGAGCCCACTAATATCACAGTAATGATTTTTCCTTTAGCATATATGATAACAAAAGACACTTAATCGTGATTTATGATTCCCAGAAAACAATAGAAGCTTAGTGAGAGTGGCAGGTTGCATCATTGTCATCATAAGAATGTCACTAATGTGTGGACAGGTGTGAAAATCTGTCAGTTATTTCTGGAGACATAAAATTTGAAGCATTCAGCTCTTAGATTTTACTAACTGTGGCTGGAGAAGTGATAATATACTGAGCATTTCTTGTAACAAATGACTCACACATTGCATTTCAGTTTTTTCAGTTTTAGTTATTACGACAGAAAATGTTGATCTAAAGCTAGGGCCTAAATCAGGACAAATGGCGTATCAGGGCGTGTCAGAGCCATCCTGCTCTGTGATCCATCTGCTCTGTGGACTGAGACTCAGATCCAGCTGTCTGAGCTGCTCCAGAAATCCAGAGTTTGATCCAATGTCTCGGTTCAGACGCACAGCGATGATGGCCTCCACTAACGACATGCCATGGCAGATCATCAGATACGCCAAAACCAGAGCTCCAGAGCGGCTGACACCCATGGCACAGTGAACAAACACTTTTCCTGAAAAAGACTTTAATTACTATATGTAATAATGCCAAAAAACTATTGTTTGGAAAGTTGTATTGTATTGTATTGTATTGTATCATAACATATCATATTGTATTGTATCGTAGTGTAACATATCATAACGTATCATGTTGTATCTTATTGCATCGTATCGTATCGTATCGTATCATACTATACCATAGCATATTGTAGTATCGTAGCGTATCGTAGCGTATCGTAGCGTATCGTAGCGGAACGTATCGTATTGTATCTGTCAGTGTTAAGACCACAACTCTTCATTTACGTATTTTATATATTCATGTACCTTATAGAGATTTTAGCCTAACATTTATAAATAAGCTTAAAATATATGTAAAAAAAAAAAAAAGAAGAAGAAAAAAAAGAAGAAGAAAAAAAAGAAAGAAAAAAGTTTTGAACTCTATCTTTTGGACAGTTTACTGTTTTCAGATTTTCCTTGTTTTGTTAAATTACAGATAATATTGACAAAAATCACAGAAAAAAAATGCATTAACTTTCACATAAACCATAAGAAAACAGATCAAAACTGGTAATAATGTCTGCATTAAAAATCTGTGTTTTTTTGACAAACATACTTTTTCACCATTTGACTGTAAACTTACAATATTTTACTGTTTTTTAATCAGGTCAAATATTGTTATTTTACAGATATTTTCTGTTATTCAAAAGAATAAATATATATTTATTGTAGAGTGAAAAATTGCAAATATTTTTTTAACTTTTATTTGACAGATTTCCCCCTTATTTGTTAAATTACAGATATGATCTAGTAAAATCACAGAAAAAAGTATTGATTCATATGTTGGCTTAAAAAAATAGAACAAAAGTATACATTATGTACACATCTAAAAATCAATATTTTTACAAATAGCAATTTGTTCTTTTAGAACATGTGACTGTGAAATTACATTGTTTTAATGTATTTAAATCAGCTAAAAAAAACAAACATTATTTAACAGATATGCCTTTATTTTCACCAGTTGTACAGTTTTTAAATGTTTCAGTTTTTACAGATTTTTTTTTTTTTTTTTTTTTTACAATACATGCCAATATTTGATTTGATTCATCTGATTTGTGAATTTGTTGTGTTCGTGTAGTTTTAGTCCTCTTAAAAAAAAGCACTCGTGCAGCTGTTTATAAACTATGGATTGGCTTCTGCTGTTCTGTTGTCTCACTGACCATTTTTCCTCAGAGCTCCATCTATGAACTCTGCAGCAGAGTGGAAGAAAGGTTGGAGGTTAAACTCTGGATGATCTGCAGCTTCCACTCCGTAATATTCCACTTCTAGATCACTGTAGAACTGCTGACCTGTGTTGATCCGATGTCGACCTGCTGCAGCGTTCAATATGTGAGTTACACCAAGAGATGAGAGTGTGGCTTTATCTCGTGCCACAGACCTGCAGACACACAACACATACAAACTGGTCTGTTGTAATATCTTCTGGCAACATTTCATGGGGCTGAATGGGATTTTTCCACTCACTCATCTCCAATGTAGAGGTTCAGCCAGACTTGATTGAAAGGCGCCACTGGCTTCCTGTTAGTCCAAAGAACTTGCCTCAGCTCTGTCAGAGATGGTGTTTCCTCCTGCTGGGCTAACAGACCTCTGCAGCAATAAAGATGTGTGTGTGTTTGTGCGACTGTGTGTGCATGTGTTGATGTTTTTGTGTGTGTGTGAGTGTGTGTTTACAGTGTTTGGGCCTGTCGGCGTCTCCTCCTCTCCCTTTCCAGGCTCATGTCGAGGCTGCGGAGCTGCTGCAGGAAGCCTGGGTTTGGACAGATGTCTCTGTGAGGTCTGACGGCAGCTACTGCCTCCTTTAACTTCAGGCCCTCAGTGATCATGAGGAAGGCCAACACCAAGGTAGCAGAGCGACTCACACCCATCAGACAGTGAACAAACACCCGACCTGGGACAGAGACATTCAATGTTACCTTCAGCACCAGATATGTAGCAACATTTACACTCAGTGGCCACTTTGTGAGATAAATCTATACAATCTAATGCAGCCAAGTACATCAATCATCTGTCTTTACTAACTCATAGTGTTCATTTTGTCTTGTTGTGATGACAGTGTCAGAAATGTACAGAATTTGTCATTTTGTTTGGTCATTTGTCTCACTTTGTGTCTTGTTTGTGTCATTATGTTTGTTTGTTTTTTGTCATTTTGTATCTCTTTTATGTGTCTCGTTTTTGACATTTTGTGAATGTCTCTCTATGACAGTTATTACTGTTTTGTGTCTCTCATGTTGTGCCTCCTTTTTTGTCTCTCATTTTTGTTATTTTGTATCTTGTTTGTGTAGATATGTTTCTCATTTGTGTTTAGTGTCTCATTTGTCTTTTGCATGGTATCTCTGTTGTTTTATGTCTCTTCAGGACAGTTTTGTCTCTTGTCTGTTGTTTTGTGTCTAATTTTTGTCATGTTGTGCTGCATTTTCTTTCATGTCTTGTGTTCTTTTGTGTGTGCTTTTCATTTTTGCCATTTTATATTTTATATGTCTCGTTTTGTGCCTCGTTTGCATAATTCAGTATCTCGTTTTGTGTCTCGCTTATTGTTTTGCACTGTTCTTTTGTGTCTCATTTGCAACATTTTGTTTGTGTCTCTTTGTGACAGTTTTGTCTGCTTAGTAACGTTTTGTGTCTCTCTCTTATCATGTTTTGTCTACTTTGTGTCTCTTTGTGACAGTTGTGTCCTTAGTAACATTTTGTGCCTCCCTTTAATCATGTTTTGTCTGGTTTGTGTCGTTTTATGTTGAAATTATTATCCATTTTCTACCATCAGTTTTTACAGCAGCCTGCCTTTAGTGGTCATTCTTGTTTGTGGCTCCAAAAAAGCATCAGGTGTTATTATTTCTAACTTCATTTTGGAAAAACAGAACACTACTGTTAGAATGTAACTGTGTTTTTAACAGTAATTTAATTTTAGTAATTTAATTTGTGATCCTAATGCTGAAACATATGACTTAGCACCACTATGTCTGTCTCAGCAAATACAGTAGACTGGGTGTCACTGAATTGTGCGTTAATTGAATGTAAATCTAATCACACACCATAACCGCTGACTTGCCTCCCATGGCCAGAGCAGCTCTGATGTATCGCGCCGTTGGATAGAAGAAAGGACTGAGGATGAAATCTATTGCATCATCAGCCTCCACCCCATAATAATCCACTGTCAGGTCTCTGTAGAAACGTGGGCCGGTCTTGACGTAGAAACAGGGACCGGGGCCGTGGTTGGGGGGTCCGTGAGCAGCGTTTACAATGTGAGTTATGCCCAGACTGTGGAGTGTGCCCTTGTCCCGAGCTGCCACCCTGAAACACAATCACACAGTCGCTCCTGTATGAGCGAAGGATGTGCACCTTTTAGCAAGAGGTTCTTTAAAGAACCTCCAAAGGTGCCTTGAAGGACTATCTTTAGTTTCTTTAAGGCACCAGAAAAGGCGTTCCAAAGAACAAAATAGGTTCTATAAGAAACTATTTTCAAGTTAGTTCTTTGTGAATTTTCTGGATAAAAGGAATTGCTTAATATAAGATAGGATAAGATAAGCCTTTGTTAATCCCACAGTGGGGAAATTTGCAATGTTACATCAGCAAGGGGATAGTGCAAACATTTAAGGAACATCAGCAGAAAAACAAACAAAAAATATGCATAAGTACTGATTCTTCCATATGTGGACATTCACATTGTACAAGTTCCTCTGGATCTGGAAAATAATAATATTGCACAGATTAAGTTATGAGTACAAATACCGATAGAAAAGTACTGATACTGCACAGATTTTACCTATATTGCACCGATGATAGAATAAAAAAAATACTGATATTGCACAGGGTTATAAATGTATAAAATATTCATAATGACAGGTTAAAGTAGTTTTTAAGCAAAAACAAAAAAGTCAAATGTAAGATTTTCCAGCTTTTCTGGGTCCCTTCCATTATAATACATTTAATATTGTGGACTGCTGGTCCAACTTGGGATTTGGAAAATTGTGATGGGCATTTCTTACTGTTTCCTGTGTTTTAAAGGCAAACAATGAATTATTTAATGACAATAATCATTATTTGCAGCTCTAATTTTATGCTATTACCTGCCACCAAACCAAATAACTCCAATACATATGAAGAACGTTTGGTACTTTGAAGAACCACATAAAGCATGTAAAGAACCATCCCCTAAATAAAACGGTTCTTCAATTGGTGATGGTGCTTTGAAGAATCAGAAAGCCTTCTGAAGAACCATTTAGGAACCATTATTTTAGTTAGTGTGTATAGATGCATTTATGTGCATTGTATTGTGTGTGAACCAACTCGTTGCCTATGTAAAGGTTGGGCCAGACTTGATTGACGTGTCCAGTCGGTCGTCTGTCTGCCAACAGGAACTCCTGCAGCTCTGAGACTGAGGGGGGTTCATACGGAGGATCTCTAAGAGACATACTGTACCGGCAAACACACATAAACACACACACAAATACACAAGGGCCATTTACTAACTGTTCACTATGTACGGAATATGTTCTGTAAATATCTAAAACTCTAAGCCGCTCCTGCATCTCTTAACAATATACAAATCTCAGATAATCTTTTCTTACCAACACACATCAGTATATACATGCATCTACACGTACATGCAGAAACTTAACAAACAGACCTAAAGGATCCCCAAACCAACCTGTTTCCCCCCTGAATCATATGAATCTTACCTCACATCAAGGCAGGTCTAACCCTTCTCCCACCATGCCCGCTCTTATTTCTCCATAAACACCCACACACAACTGCAGCCCGTTTCCTTTTATAACTCTGTAATCATACACTCATTAGTGACAAACACGTCCTGCAGACTCGTATTCATCAGCAGGGACTTTATAACACATTTAATCCATTTTGACTACATGCCTGAGGTCTCATTCTTATGGAAAACAATGTGGCGCGATCCCGTGAACTTTAACATTAGCTCACTTGTTTCCATGATGACTGCCGACTGTTATGTAATACTCCACTGTTGCCCATGTGTCTGTGTTGCCACCCAGAGTCACACCTGCTGCTCTGCTCCTTTAAAAAACACCACTGAATGTTAGGGCACAATGTTCTCACAATGTTATCACCAAAGATTTTCAGAAAGTTATTGCCAAATATTTAGAAAATGTTATCCTACCTTTGGGAACAATAACAACAAATATAACTTCCAGTGGAAACGTTTTAAGAAGGTTACAGTGTAATGTTCTAACAATGTTATCACCAAAACTGTTAAGAAAGTTATTGCCAAACATTTTTATTTTTTTTTTATTTTTTTTTTAGAGAATGTTATCCTA
>OMNN01051600.1:0-24695 GCA_900302755.1 Chromis chromis | reverse complement strand
TCCTACATTTGAAAAGAATATTCTGTGAACAAAACAAAACAAAACAAAAAAAAGTTTAAATATGTCACAGCATAATATTCTAAGAATGTTATCAAAAACATGTGTCCCAATTCAGAGGTAATGTTACCACAAAGGAATGTTTTTAAAGAACATAAAAGAGTAATAACATTCTAGGAAAAAAACTAAAATGGTCACCAAACAATGTTAGAATGTTTTAGAGAATGTTTTCCTCCCTCGCATTCTGAGAATAAAAAAACAAACAAAAAAACATGTTACCACAAAAGATGCTTATAAGAATTTGAATTATCCTATTTATAATAAAACCATTATGTGAACAAAAACATTAATTAAATAAAACATTATTTTAATATTTAAAATTAATATTCTAAGAATGTTTTTAGAGCAAAGCATTTGTAGCTGGGCAATCGGAGAACGTAACACAATATTTAACTGCAGCTGACAAACTGTGACTGTGTGTGACAGTTCATCTGCCTGAGGTGAATAAAAGTTCACTGTGTGAGCTGTTGTTAGATCCTGACTAATCCTGTCTCCATGCTGGTAGTTTATATTACAAAATAATTCATTATAAGTTATCGATGTTGTGGTTTCATGTGTGCAAATTCACGCAGCTCTCTCGCTGTCTAATGCTGCAGGTATTTAATAAATCCAGGGGTATAGTCTCTCTCTGGTATTTTTGGACAAATATTGGTGTTAAAATCTGAAAGAAACCTTCCACAAATCACTTCACACAACTCAAAGTACCGCTGTTTGTCCATTAATGTGGCTGGATGCAGCTCAGACTTGTGTTGAAAGTGATACAGAAATGTCACTTGGTCTGACAGACATGATCAGACATGAAGCTGACACGTTCATATGAACATGAAGGAGTGCATGTCTGAAAGATCAGAGAAGACGTGTCTTTGTTGATGCAAATTGATTTGGTTAAAAGAAAAAATGAATTCTTTAAAAGGACAAACAACAAGTTATCTTATTCAGCAAAATGTTCAAAGTTAAGTCTTATTAAAAAGTGTGATGTGTGTAGTTTAAAACACATAAAAAAATGTAGATTACTAAAATTCATGTACAACCTGCCAATAAATTCCACTGAGATATACCAAAATGTCTTTAATAAATATTACAATAATCATAAAGCTGTATTTACAAAGCAGATACAGTTTGAATATGAAAAACAACCTGAAAGAAACATTACGTGTTGATGTGACTGTAATTAGATATTTACAGTTATGAAAAAAATCACAACATGAGCAGCTGTGCAACAAAAGTAGACAACCTTATAAATAAAATGTAGAGTCACTTCAGACTCACTGATCTGACTACATCATTCTGATGACAAGTTATTATTTACAAATGCTGCCAATAGTGGTTAAAGTGGAGCGTAACACATGGAGAGAGGCCTTGAAGAAAGAAAAAGGGACGTCAGAGAAGAGGACACAACCTCCTTTTGCGTGTCAGCTGTTCGTCCAGCTTCAGGAGGAGAGACAGGAAGTACCTGTTGGGGTAAATGGCTCGTTTTTGGGCGACGAGCCTCAGAGCATCTCTCAGAGAGAGACGCTGCCGCAGCATCAAGTAGGCCAGGACCAAAGTGGCTGATCGACTTACACCCATGATGCAATGCACCAGCACTTTTCCTGTGGAGCATGATGGAAAATGTGAATCAGAACAGAGTAAATTCCTGACGGGACAGTTGGTGTCATGTTCACAGTCACTTTACCGTCTTTGCTCTTCAGGGCTGCATGTATGAAGTCAGCTGCAGGTTTGAAGTACTGACTGAGGTCAAAGTGGTCTGAATCCTCTGCTGGGATGCCAAAGTAAACGCAGGTGTTCCCGTAAAAACTCTGGTCACCAATGCTGCCCTGCTTGGAGTGCGCTGCGTTCAGGACATGAGTGATGCTGAGCTTATGTAATGTTTTTCTGTTCTGTGCTACGGCCCTGGAGAACAAACACACATGAAATAATGAGGAATGGAGTGATTAGTCCCACTATTGAGCCTTTATACGTTGTAAAGATCTAAGAACTATGAGGCAGATAAAAGTTTTTAAATTTATTTATGCAAATATATAGTATGTAACTCCTCCTGTGGGCACCTATGAGTGAAGCCTGACTTAGAAACAGACAATGAATGACATTTTAATGACACACACTCATAATATTATAAAAATATGTCCTAATGTTACAATTGTTGGCAAATACCGTAAAATTGCTCTTAGAGTTGCTCACAGCTATATTAAAATGTGTTATAAACTATTTATTAAATGTTCATTTAGTGCTTAGAAATGCTAAATAGGGGAATCTAAAGTAAAGTGCACCCAGTTACACAAATTCTGCACTTTAACAGTCAAATAAAACTGATAAATTCATTTCTGCTTACAAATGTGAGACACTCACACATTTCCTATGTACAAGTTGGGCCAGACTTCATCCACTGGCGTGAGCTCCAGAGTGCAGGAATCCAAGATGAGCTCCAGTTCTTTAATGAGCACCAGGTCCTGTAGCTGCTTTCTCCCTGACATTCTCCCCCGGACACACTGTGCTCCTTCTCGCACTGCTGCTGCAGCCTCCGTCCCTCCACCACCAGAGTCCACAGCTCAGTGAGAGGCATGAGCAGGTGGCTGCTTGAATGCTGCTTGGCTCCAAAATTAGCTCTCTGTGTCCAGTGTGTTCTCTCTGACTGGTTGTGGAGTTATTTAATGTTGTTGCTGCATTGATTAGCCTGTTCAATGATGCCAAAGAGCCCAAGGGAAAAGACAGGGTCTCCACTAAGGTCATTGGAAGGGGAGGTGGACACATTAGTTTATACATACAGTAAAGGGTACAAATCGAGGTGGTTAACTTTTGACAACTAAATGAAAAAAAAAAAGGATTTATTATACAGGGTTGCTCCTTAGCTTGTACTATTTTGACTCATTTAGTGCTTCTTCCTGTAGTTTTCGGTCCAGTCCTATAAGCTGTCGCAGGAAGCCTCGGTTAGGGAATATCCAACGCTTCTGTTGCACACAGTGTATAGAGGACAGAAGGCTGAGGTGATGGTGAATCATCAGATAGGCCAAGACCAAAGCAGCTGACCGGCTCACACCCACAGCACAGTGCACAAAAACCTTCCCTGGGAATCAGAAAAGACACTACAGTAAAAATACAGATTATTTATCATTTGAGTGTCATCTTTGAAAACTTGCGTGGCAGCTTGCAGTACCTCCTGACGTCAAAGCCTGGTGAATGAACTCAGCAGCAGGGCAAAAGAAAGGTGAGAGGTCAAATGTGGGCAGGTCGTTGGCGGGGACTCCGTAGTATTTAACTGTGGTTCCATAGAAATCATCGCTGCCCTTGCAGCAGAGTTTACCATGTGAGGCATTCAGGACATGAGTGATGCCCAGCTGGTAGAGGCCAAACTTGTCATGAGACATGAACCTGACAGAAAATACCAAATAGAATGCTTTAACAATAATCCAGACATTCGAACTTAAAAGTCCCATATAGTGAAAATCCATTTTTGTTATATTTTGTGGTTGGTATAAATCTGAAGTAGTACTACTAGATAGAATCCAAGCTTTAGAAGCCAATAAGAATTTTAATGACATTCTACATACCAGCTGACGAACCAATAGTCAGCTCAAACTTTGCATAATTCTGACACTGCCTTCCACTTGCAAGATGAGCCATTCAGAGTGGGGAGCTGCCTCACAGTCCACTGCATTTATTTACTTTTTAGAACTGCTTCTGTCAACTTTAAAAAAACAGCCTTGAGCAAACCACAACAGATGTTCTGCTATTGGCTGCAAGAGTGAGTCCTCGTGCACTCCCTGCATCTGAGGAACTGAAGGTCCAGTGGATTACTTTTATTATTGAAGACAATGTCACCCCAATAATAGGAAAATCATTATTGTTAGTTTTCTGTGTGGCAAATGTGGCTCATGATACTGTTAGCTTTGATCATATGCCCACAGGTTAGAGATCTGTGCGAAACTTTAAGACTGATTTGAAACCAATACATAAGAACTGGGAGCGTTACTGTGTTTTCATGTCATGCTTCAGTGGCCACTGTTTACATCTGTTTGCGTCTCACCTGGTCTCTGTGCTTACATAAACTGCATTTTGATACAGCCAAATTCCCCATAAAGCGGTTCTCATTTACATGTTTTTCAGTTTCTTTTTCTGAACAGCACAAGTATGAAATAGAGACTGAAATGCAATCCAGTGTTCACCTCAGAGCCATTTCCAAGCTGCGACTCTGCACCACTAAAATATTGATTTTACAACCGCAACAGTGTCTGACAAAACTCACCACATGACTAAAAAACAACTGCTGTGCAGTGAATTCTATTTGATTTTGAAATTATGTCAAATTATTGCTCAGACAGAAAGTCAGAGGCAGAAGAAAGTCCCGGCCTGGGGTCAGCCCTATGTTCCCGCAACCCAATGTTCCCACAGCCCTATGTTCCCACATGTCTCACAGTGTTTACACAAGAGAAAACGCAGATATATCCACGCGGTTTGGCCTCTCATTTACATAAAAACCCCATTTTTATCTCAAGAAAACGATTATTTCTAAAAACTGGGAACATAGGGCCTAATTTTGAAAAATATCTTAGGAATGTGGGAACATAGGGCTGTGGGAACATAGGCACGCTCCCGCTTGTTTCAGATGCAGAGAGAGTTTTCTTCCTGAATGGGGCGTGTACAGCAGCAGCTTAACGTATTTACAGCTACAGACATGAAACAGCTAGTTTAGAACACGGCTAAAACCAAGCAATATGTAATCATTCTAAAAAGGTATTTTTCTGTTTTTTTAGCTGTAAAAATAGAAAAAACAATTCAGTGGATATTGAAAATCTGCACAATATGGGACTTTCAAACGCACCACACGACACTCACATGTCCCCCAGATACAGGTTCGGCCACACCTCATCTCCATGGCGACAGGAGCGTGGTGCTGAATGCAAGACCTCTTCTAGCTCCTGGAGAGACGGGATCTTCCAGTTCCTCTCTGAATCTCCTGTCGCACATGTGTGCTTTTCCTCCTCTTCTGGGTCACTCACTTCTCTGTGCTCGGACTGTTGTGTATCACATTTCACTCCTGTTGCAGCACATGAGGTTGACTTTATGTCTGTCATTGCTGAGTTCACACCGTCTAAACTGTCCTGTTCGTTCCCAAAAACTAAATTAAGCTGCCGTCTGTTGCCTTTGCTTTGATTCTGTTTCAGCTGCAGTTCCAATTCACTCAGCCTCTGACTGCTAAAAACAGGTGGTGCACTTTGGCACAGGAACTCAGTCACACTCTCATGCATGGGAATGTGTTTACAATTATGTGACTGGTTGGAAAACTACCACATGTGCTTTTTATTTGGTCAAATTCAAGCCATACCATAAAAAATGTGCCGTTGTTCAGACCTGGAGAAACATTATCTGTAATCAGATCCTAGTTTTTCCAGTTCGGCCAGCAGATGTCAGTGTGCTTGAAACAACAGCCCTGAATGATCCCACCAGCTCTTCTTTACTGGTGTTGTTTATTGAAGTCGCTTCCTGTTTGGTGTTGCCTAGTTGTCAGAAGCATGTTGGTCATGAAGTGCTCTGGGTGGAGAAGCAGGCAGACAGCTCACCTACACCCTCTGACAGCACAGTGACAGTGGATTGTTGGTAAGAGAGCTGATTACTGTTTTAAAGTGAGTTTGAAACAACAGAATGTACTTCATGTGACTTGTTTGCTCTGAATTGGAACATGAACCCTTCTACTTTCTGTCTATGTGAGGGAAATATAGGGTTAAATATAGTGTTTAGGCTTTACCACACCATCGTAAAGTTAGGATTTGTCCTCAGTTCAACTCGTGCTGAAAATGTGGCAGTCTGACGTTACATTGTGGCTTGGTGGTGAACAGACTATGAGCTCTTTGTCAAACTGTGTCTCACACACTGAAGGGCTTTCTCTCTCTCACAGCTGTGTGTCACTGCTGTGACTCACTGTAAGCCAGCCAAACAAGCTGACATTGCACTTATGAATCCCAAGTAGAGCCACAGGGCCAGAGAGGCTGCAGGATGTTGCCAGTGAAATCTAGAGACTAGTTATAAATAACATTTGTTTTTGAGAGATCACAGCATCAGCCACCCCGGTGAGTTACTTCACACGTATAAATATTTAATATGGGTCAGCTCAGCAGCCAGGTTTGATAGTTATTGTTCTGTATGGATCCTTCAACGGCGCAGCCTCCATATGATGTGCATTATTGATGGAATAGAACCAACTTCTGTGTGTGATAATAATTAGGAAGTAACAAATGTCCTCTTGTGTTTGAACCGCTATGATGATTCCAATTAGGTGATGTCACATACAGGTGTGGCTGTTAACATGAAGGTGACACTCATTGTGAGAGAACAAAAGCAGTACAGTAATGTGAGAATAAGAACTTAATTCTAATGAAAGTTTTAAGATTAGAAAACAATGTTTAAGCTCTTTGATTGATGGTATAACAATACTGGAATGATCACAATACTGGCTATTTGAATTGAGCTTGAACAGTTAATCAGTTAGCAGATTAATGAAAGAATGTCATTTTCTAAGCAGAACTGATGCTTCAACAACTGAAAATTCTTTCCATTATCAATTAACCTACTATATTTTTTTATGAATCATTGATTCTTGTGTTCTATTAAACATCATAAAATGTCAGTTTTCTGCTCTAACATGTTTGAAAACAAGGCTTCCCATGTTTCCCAGTAATTTCCTGTCCATCTGCTAACTAATTAATAAACTAATCATCCAATCAGTCAGTTTCAGTGATAAATAGCTGCTGTTTTTGTTTTACATCATAGCAAACACATTATTTCTGTGATCTTGATTGTTGGTGGGACATAAAATCCAATTTAAATAAATCACCCTGGGCTCTAGGAAGCTTTCTGACATTTTACAGACCAAATCAATGAGAATTAGAAGCTTTATTGTCACTTTAATGCAGTGCAAGACAGCAATACAATGGAATTTTAAAGGCACTCTCTGAGAAAATGTGTGGAAATGAAAGCGTTTATAAGGACCTCGCAAAGAGGACACATAATCTATAAAAGACATTCTCTAACAGTCTATAAAAATGTATGAAAAGCCTAATAAATATAATGTTTGTAAATGTAAATTATGTAAAATAATTGATTAGTTGTCAAATTCAGCAGATTAGTCTATAATAGAAATAATCATCAACATTCTTTGATTATACTAGTCTCTTCTGTTTATAGGTCTAAAAGCTTCCTAATAGACAGTGATAGCCTCTTGCATTACTGATAGCCCAAAGCTGCTTACTTTGGTAATTTTAAGTCTGTATCTAGTGTCCAATCAGCATGTAGGCTATCGCTCACATGCAGCAGTAAAGAGTAATACAGCCGTGTTGGTTGAGTCCTGCAGACCTTTGGAGCAGTAGCGAGTGCAAAGCGAGCAGCGGCAGCGTGCTGAGCTAATCACAAGGTCAAAGGGCAAAAACAGCCAAAGTAACAAAGAGCGATTGATCAGTACCTGAGTCAGGAGAGGAGCTTATTTACTCTGCCTGTATGGTTAGTGATCATCTGTTTTCTTAATTATGATACCACACCTTGGAATAATGAAACTGTGGTTGACTTCCTGTTTCTTTTGGGCTTGACGCATAAAACATAGGCCTGCTTTACTTGGAACTGCGTGTTCCACATAAAGCATACTTACACTGTGAGCTGCAGCTCTACTGTACAGTCACTGACCTGAGCACAGATGATGTAATAGCACTAAGTAGCCTGCAGTTTGTGGTGCTGGGTCACATCGAATAGGAGCATAAGCAAGCTGCAGATTAGCTTCACACTGACTGTATCCTGTTTAGTCATAGTAATTGAATGTCTTATATCATCACATCATTTAAGACTACAGCTAAATATTTAATTAGCATTGATGGTATTGATGGGAATAGTTGACGTTTTAGAACTGTTGGAGGAAAATGGCTCTGGGAAATTGTGATGGACATTTTTCACAGTTTTTGTCATGTTATAGACTAAATGAATTTTAATTAAGTTGTTTCAAAAAATGTAATGGTTGCCTAATTTGTAACTGTTGAAGAAATAACTCAAAACCTTTGCTGATATTTGCTCTTGTTTAGTTGTATAGGAGGAACTATACACAGAACAAATGATAGTGCAGCTTATTTTAAAGCTTTAATAGTCTGCTGATTGAATAATTAGCATTTTAGTCCCTAAAATGCCTAAAACATTGTTGTTGTTTCCTTAGTTACACTGTCAACTGTTCATTAAATTAAATAACACTGGGAGATGTGACGATGAAACTTTTGTGCTAATTTCTTTTATACAACAAACCACTAATAAAGTGGCGAATAACTTGGAGATTAATCAGCCGTTTCCATAACTGCAGCCGTTGTTCATTCACACAGTGGTGCAAATGGTTGTGATCAATTGCATGCAAAAAAGGTAATGTCAGTGGGTGAGTTTTTAGGCAGTTTTGTATTAGGTCTGACAAAGGTAGTAATTAAATCAAGTGGTAAAAACACAGAGGAAGAAAAAAGTGGCAGTCAATTATTGAACATTAGAGAATTGTTACAGCAGCCTTTGGTCAGTCAGAACATCAGCATGTGAGCGTATTATCTTTTTGATGACGTCTCTCTGTCTGTACTCGTGTACTTCACCATCGCAGGTATTTTCATCATTCTTCTTTGTCAAACCCTACATGATCTAACACTGTTTGTGTTTGTGTCTACAGCAGCATGGCACCATCAGAGGACAGTGTTAGTGCCTGGAGCTGTAAGCAGGTGGCCCAGTGGCTGCAGGAGGAAGGTTTTGAACAGTATGTGGAGTTATTGTGTACACAGCACCGCCTGGACGGCCCTAGCCTGCTGGCTCTGACTGAGGCCGACCTGCGGGGTCCTCCGCTGGGCCTCACTGTGCTGGGAGACATCAAAAGGCTCACAATAGCCCTCCGCAGGCTCCAAAGACAAAACCAGGCCCAGCTAGAGGAGCTGGGACTCCGGCCTTCAGACAGTCTTCCTGCTGGACTCTCGCTGGGCGCTGCAGGGGTCGAGTGGAGCTGTGACGGAGCTGACAGGAGGTTTAATGGAGGGGATCGCTTGTGTAACGGGACTGAACTGAGGCTGAGGACCAACGACAGGTCTGGATATGGATCAGGAGCAGCAGTGTGTCACACTCACTCCAATGGGAGGTGTAGGCAGCACTTGGCTGGTAGACTGGACCCAGAGGTGTGGAAGACAGTCATCAGTTGTATATATGTATTTTTTGTGTTTGGATTCACGTCTTTTGTCATGGTCATCGTACACGAGCGTGTCCCGGACACGAGGACGTACCCCCCGCTGCCTGACATATTCCTAGACAGGTATAAACCATGTGTGTTTTGCACTGATAATCATCAGTATACCTACATGGAGATTCCAGCAGTTGTTGAGCAACTTCAACTCCATAGTTCACGTACACATTCTGCTGCACTCATATCTAATCTACATGCTGATACAGATGTTTTTGTCCCCTGACAGTGTGCCCAGAATCCCATGGGCTTTTGCAATGGCTGAAGCATGTGGCCTCATCTTGTGTTACATGTTTCTGTTGATCCTGCTCCTTCACAAACACAGGTAGTCCACAGTTTCAGCAGCTCCCATCCCATTACACTATGCTAATTATTGCAATGCATATATACAGTATGTAGACTTAATGAAATACCTGTTCTATTTCAGGTCCATTCTCTTCAGACGGCTGTGTTCTTTGATGGGAACAGTGTTTTTGCTCCGCTGCTGCACCATGTTTGTCACCTCGCTCTCTGTACCTGGGCAGCACCTGAAATGTGCCAGTAAGGTGGGAAACATATGAGATTCTGTGAAGATTAGATAACATTTTTCAGTGTGGTGTAGTTGGTAGTGTTACAGTTCAGTTCTAAACTCAGCCTCACTGCTGTGATCACTAATTAACAGTTGCCTCTGTGCCTCACAGCTTGACTGTTTACACAAGTTATTTTTTGTCCCCCAGACATATGGCGATAGCTGGGGAAAGATCCAGAGGGCACTAGCAATCTGGAGTGGATTTGGGATGACTCTGACGGGCGTCCAGACCTGTGGAGACTACATGTTCAGTGGACACACTGTTGTCATCACATTGCTTAACTTCTTTGTGACTGAATGTAAGTGTTTCTTAACAGTTCTTTTGTTTGCCTTCTATGACAGAATGTATAACTGTAGAGTACGTGTGACCTTTCTTGTAGGATACAGTCCAAGGCGTTAATCTATATTTTTCTTAGCATCAACAAATCCCATGAACAGATCAAAACCAATTAAAGCTGCAAGCAGCGTTGGACGGGTTCTCGCTTCGTGCTGGTCAGCAACTGAGACAGGAAATCACCATATGCATGTCATGAGGGCTGGACTTTGATCACGCATGTGAACTTTGAGGCCAATTGGAGCACGTAGAGGCTGGTTAGACATCGCTTCCTGTTTTATGGCATGCTGGCGACTGAGACAGAATATCGCCATATGCATGTCATCAGGCCCAGACTTTGATCGCGCATATGAAATTTCAGGCCGATTGGAGCATGCACAGGCTAGTTAGGCAGCACTTCCTGTTTTTCGTTTATTTTTTACAGATTTATTTTTGGCCTTTTTTTATGCCTTTATTGGATAGGACAGTGGATAGAGTCAGAAACGGGAGAGAGTGGGGAAGGACACGTGGTAAACGCCTGAGGTCAGAATCGAACCCCGGACAGCCGCTATGCCTCCGCCCTTGGGTCACGTGACATAACCGTTAGACTATCGGCGCGCCCAGCACTTCCTGTTTAATGGCGTGATGGCGAGCATCAGAATGAGCCTGCGACTGAGCTATCCTTATATGGTCATGTGGCTGTTATGAGGCCTGGACTCTGATCACACCTGTGAAGTTTCAGGCCATTTAGAGCACGTACAGGCCAGTTACACAGCACTTCATGTTTTTTTCATGGCAAAATGCCAAAACGCAGCAGGCCACCACAGGTACGCCCTCATACTTTTGTGGAACATTTTAATAACTTTTGCTCAACAATGCCTGTTGTAAGGCGCCCCGATAGCCTAGCGGTTATGTCGCGAGACCCAAGTGGTAAGGCTAGCAGCTATCCCGGGTTCGATTCTGATCTCCGGCGTTTACCGCATGTCCTTCCTCACTCTCTATTGTTTCTGACTCTATCCACTGTCCTATCCAATAAAGGCTTAAAAGGCCAAAAATAAATCTTTAGAAAAAAAAAACCAATGCCTTTTGTATATGTTGGCCAAATTTGAGATCTTTCAGAGTTATGCCCTAGGACGAGTTTGCTCTTAAAATGTGGAAATTACTGCCTGTGTCTTTCATGGCAAAACGCCAAAGCGACATCACTTTTATCATTCTTAGCTTCCACTTATGGGGATGTTTACGGTTCACTTGTGGTTTGGGCTGTTCCACTAAACTACTCAGGCTTCTCACAGCTGGAATCCAGGCCAATACTGTCACTTTTTGGGAGTCAGCTGATGACAGTTCACACAATTGTGTTGCTACAAAGAAATCTGACCTGTTTGGTGACTGATATCAAAGAAAGAACTATTTCTTTTGATGTGCAAAAGAAAAAACACTTCCTGCTCTCTGCTGGAAGGACTTTGCTTCAGTCACTTAGAAGAACAGTTGCTCTTTAATTTCACTTAGGCTAAAGGGAAGTCTGCAGCTTTTTTTATTTGGTAGTGTTACCTCTGGGATAGTGCAGATTCATACATTCACAGTTAAATTCAAGCAAATATATGAGCATTTATTGTAATGTTCAGCTTTGCCAAATATTCCTTAGTATTAAAAATTATAATTATTACAAAAACAGTTGGTCCAGTTCTTATTACTTTCTGCATTCTCTCCACTGGCTGTGGCCAAAGTCCTTCAAGGCAAGTCTCGCCACTTGGCAGCCATCTTGGTAACACGTCCAGACAGTTATTTTAGGCTAACATGACCAGGCTGATGTCTAAATGAAAGGAAAGAGAACCACAGTAGCAATTTGGTGATCACAGGGATATAAAAACTACATTTCTAAAATTACCTGTAAAATCTGATATTAAAAAAAAAAGTTAGGTGACATTGTCCCGAAATAAGGTCTGAAAAGCATTTCCAACCAGTTATGCTTCTACTATGCACATGCACAGTTTCACAATATTGCACATAGTAGCATACTAGCATACATTAGTATGACAGAAAAAGATTAGTATTCAATTTGGAACAAATTCATAGATTTCTATTTAGGATTCTGTCAGTCATGACTTTTCTTTAAGATGTCTCCTGTTGTGGCCCTCAGCCCCAAATATACTGGTTATTATTGAAGACAATCCCTAAATATGGGTCACGAATATATAGTTATATTTTTTATAAAGCAAAATGTGTTTGGTAAACAGCTGGGCATTGTACATTTTAGAAAATGTTGTTTAAGCAGGAATAAACATGGTATCTGTTGAGGACTATTTTTAGTTGCTGATTGATACATATTTGTATGCAAGTCAGTATTTAAAGCAGAAGGACGGTGTATGCAGCATCATCTGAAACTAAACTTCATAATAATGTCAATATTCATCATAATAAAGGGGCACGTCACCCAGTGTAAATGTATAGCTTGTTTTTCGACGTATATGGCAGAGGGTAATAAGATCAGGCTTTGGATATCCCTAAAATACGAATATCACCAGACTTGTCCTTTAATGGTTTCTTTCTACTGCAGACACTCCACGTACCTGGAATCTCATTCACACCATCTCCTGGGTGTTAAACCTGTTTGGGATTTTCTTCATCCTGGCGGCTCACGAGCACTACTCCATCGACGTGTTCATCGCCTTCTACATCACTACTCGCCTCTTCCTCTACTACCACACCTTAGCCAACACCCGAGCCTACCAGCACAGCCGCCGGGCCCGCATTTGGTTCCCCATGTTCTCCTTCTTTGAGTGCAACGTGAACGGACCCGTCCCCAACCAGTATCACTGGCCCTTCAACAAACCTGCCTTCATGAAAACTCTGTTTGGATGAAGAATTTTCTAAGATCCGCAGCTACAATGTGCATGGACTGTATTATTAATGCCTCGACGAGAAACTTTTTAATTTATTATGTGGAAGTTTTTCCATGATTTGCAAAAAAATGGATGAGTTTTGTTTGTCATGTTTCAAGGAATAGTTTGACAGTTTGGGAAACATACTTGTGTTTATGCCGAGAGTTTACTGACAGCAGGACTCTCATGTTTGTATGGTAAGAATGAAAGTATTGACAGCTCGTTAGCGTAGCTTAGCACAAAGACTGGAAACAGGGAGATACAGATAACGTGGCTCTGATGGAAGATACAAAATCCACCCACCGTACCAGCAGCTCCAAACTAATGAGAGAAACATGAGCGTAATGGTGATGACAACAAGACTGCAGGAAATCTCCCACTCAAGTAATATTCCAGCACCTAATTCCCTGTATCACTTTCACACTCTTTGTACAAATTCAATTTGTGCAAGTTAAGTAGCTCCAGAGGTGCTGATAGATTTTTTTTTCGATCTTTGGACAAAAACAGACTAGATTCTTTCCAGGCTTAATGCTAAGCTAAGCTATCCAGCTGCTAGTTGTCACTTCATCTTTAGCATAGTCATGTGGTATCAGGAAGTATATACTTCCCAAAGTATTGAACATTTTTAAATTTAATTGCACAATGCCAAGAAGCTACAGGTACAGACATTTTTTTGTAGATTTATTTGCCTTTAAATAATCACTTTTATCATTCTTAGCTTCCACTTATGGGGATGTTTACGGTTCACTGATGATTTGGATTGTTCCACTAAACTACTCAGGCTTCTCACAGCTGGAATCCAGGCCAATACTGTCACTTTCTGGGAGTCGGCTGATGACAGTTCACACAATTGTGTTGCTACAAAGAGATCTGACCTGTTTGGTGTCTGATACCAAAGAAAGAACTATTTCTTTTGATGTGCAACAGAAAAAAAACACTTCCTGCTCTCTGCTGGAAGGACTTTGCTTCAGTCACTTAGAAGAACAGTTGCTCTTTAATTTCACTTAACTAAAGGGAACTCTGCAGCTTTTTTTATTTGGTAGTGTTACCTCTGGGATAGTGCAGATTCATACATTCACAGTTAAATTCAACCAAATATATGAGCATTTATTGTAATGTTCAGCTTTGCCAAAACATCCTTTAGTATTAAAAATTATAATAATTACAACAACAGGACTTTGTGCGCATCTTCCAGCAAAATGCAGCTAAATCAGGGGCTTCTCAGCTTGAGGACAGTGAACTTTCAGTGGGAAAAAAGGGAATAGAGAACATTGATTAATTCACAACCTGTAATTTTTAAGGTTTTGACACTATTATGTCGTCATCAGAGACACACATGAAGACACAGCTGTGTTGAAACTTCTGTCTGTTTGCACAGTTAAAGGCTGTGAAATAATCTGTATCCTCCAGTCTTCTTTTGTCCTCTGTAAGCCAGTAGTATAACTTCTTTATCCCAAATTGTTTTGGGGTTTTTTAAGGACTTAATTGTATAATAGGAATGGAGATATATGGAGTTTTCCTCTTGCATGGCACAAAGACTGACTTTCTCTTCACACAGCTGCTGGAAAGCAGTCGGTTAACAAAGTTTCAAAAGTGTTTTGTTTACTACGGCATGGCTGATCCAAACTGCATATTCTTTTAACTGTTTACATTGTGTGGCCTTATTTCAGTGCAACTAATTTATCTCTGCTCACCAGCCCAACAATTAAAGTTTACAGATGAGGAAAACAATCTTTATTTTGCAGACTGATTGTTTCTATTTCTGCTGTTTACCATCATACGTGTGTGTGTGTGTGTTGACTGAATGAATTTGGTTATCTTAATATGAGTTAGGTAGAGGGACATACTGTACCAGGTCTATCACAGGTAAAATAGGTCATAATTAAGAGAGATGCGCCTTCATTAAGAAGTATCAAACCACACACCTGCAGCTCTTCCCCCCCGTAAAACAAGTCCAGTCACTATTCAAATATTACCATTAAAGATATGCAGGGGAGGGACACACCTTAATATAAGCCACCATCGCAGAGTTTGCACCAAATTCAGTTTTCTGCTGACTAGGGTCACATCGCATCGTGAAGATGGTACATATTTTACACTCTACACTTAGGAGAGCTATGATTGGTGTGTAGTGTTTGTGAACAGCGAAATTGCCTTTCTTTTTATAGACTCTAATGGCATTTAAATTTTAAAAATATGCAATATAGATTTAGATTCGGATAGATTCACAAGATTTCAATGATGCCATAACTGTTAGAGTGCATGTAATTTACATATTATACACCCTGAAAGACTCAATTTTAGGTCCATTGCACATTTATTATGTTATCATTGGTAGTGATGATGGTGGAAGTAGCTCGAGTAGAGCTCAAGCCTTTAAAATAATGTCTGAAAAAGATAAATGGTATTATGATCAATGTGCTTTCTACTTGCTTTTCATGTTTGTTCTTCTGGTTTTTAAGAGCTGATGGCATCAAGAATGTTATTTTTTCTGATCTTTGAGTAAAAGTGACTGACGTTTATTATATTGCACTGCCATGTTTTTGTTGGTGGTATCTTGGTTAAAGGGAATTAGTGTTACATACGTGTATTGCATCGCATTTAAATTCAATGAATACCTAAAATGGCAACAAACCTGTTAAAAATGCATGCAGTAAGCACAATGCTAAAACCTCCTGACGTTTAGTCTATTTCAAATAATAAACTTCTGCTTCTGCTTGTGTGACCTTCATGACATTTAAAGGTCAATTCTTGTCAACGTTAAAGGCCCCTTTCAATGTATATATTGTGTGTTTTTTATGCTAGAGGACACATCACGAATTGAATAAACAGTAAACACCTTGGCAGAGAATTTCTTGCATGGAACTGCAGTGCACCAATTACAGTGTCAAAACCGCAGATTCAGACTGCCAGGGACAGTGGGGACCAATTTACATATTCATGCGCACAGTAAAGACAGCAAATATGCAGAGACACATTTAAGCCATTTTCAGGCATGAAATGATGATTTCAATGGAGAGAACTTCTAAATATGTAATTCTGATGAGCAGAGGTGAGATTTTTTATTTTTTTTTACAGTTTCATTTAGCAGACGCTTTTATCCAAAGTGACATACATCTGACATTTTAGAGATTTAATCAATGCCAGGAGAAGAACTTTAAGAAGATATTTTGAAGGCTGTATTGGAGTGAATGGGTTCAGGAGACATGCATAAATGCACTAGGGTCTATAAATGGGGTCTTTTATTTTGTCTTTCAGGCTTCTCTGCATGTGTTTGTTTACCTGCTGGGACTGGTTGTAGTGTGTCACAGCTCCTGCTTCTTCAACACACCCTCCAAAAGGTGAATCACACAAGACAATATGATAGCTGTGAGATGTGGTGAAGTGGAAATTTTTCTCTTTGCTTTGTTTGACGGAAGTTGGACAAATGAGCATCCAATCCCTCATCTGTCTGAAGTTTTGTGTTTGCTCACCTGCCAACTGACTTAAATCTTATCAAAACCACACCTGTGCACAGATCAATGGGTATTAACAAGTAGTCGCTGCTGAAAGTTTACCAGAGCGTGACAGGCAAGTCAGCAGCTCCTCTGAACTGTGGTGTTAACTTGTGTACATGCAGGGTGTGAGGATAAGGATGGAAAGCTGCATGATTTTGGCTTGTGACTGCATGGCGTGCTTTTGTACAAGGGCAGGAATGACCTGCTGTAACAAGTAAGATTTCCACACTTTATTATCTTTATTTTCTCTAACAGGCTTTTTTCCTCTAGTATTCCAAAGACTATACTAAAAGGGCTCAATCCTTTGTTTTGCCTTTTTTTTTTAAATTAAATTTAAAAAATCATATTTTCTTCGGGCCCTCTGCCTAACACTGGAAAAAGTATGAGATCAGAAGTCTGTCCATCATAATTAAACCAACACCTGACACGTAGGCGTGTTTTGAAGCAGCAGCTAGAGAATTAAAGTGGACGATTCTTCCAGATGGATTAGCCAGTCCCCATGCAGTCAAAGGTAATTACTGAGAGGAAACAGCTAAATGCTCACCAGTGATGGACAGCATGGCAGCTGTGTGTGGGGTGCATCCTCTCATGCCATGTACCAGTGAGATCTGTGGAAAATGACAAATAATGTGCAATTATAACAAATAAAAAATATTTCTGTGTATTGTGTGTTTCACCAATGAATGAGGAAAATAACGCTGTGTAGTACTGCTCTGAGGCAAAGCAAATCATTATGACCAAAAACTTGAAGGGAAAACTGAAATATAATTTTCAAGCGAAAAAATAATAATAACATTCTACTACCCTCTTTTAATTCAAGGAAAAAAATTGCAGTTTCTCTTTTCTTACCTTCCCCATTCCATTCTTGAGTGTTTTTGTACAGCTTTTATTTGTGCAAAACCATTTTTTTAAAGAAGGATTTTTTCTTTCTTTGTCTGTCACAGGCTCCCTGAGGTGGGAATCCTTCATGTTCCTGACAAGTGTGAGTTGGTTGCAAATAAGGCGACCTGCACTGCCAATATAGTGCTGAAATCAGACAAATCTAAAGAGTGTTACCCTTTCTGAACACATTTTTCTTTTCTTTTTTTCATTTATTTATTTGAAAGGGACAGTGCACATTGATGAACAAATGTAAAAATTACATATTGTAAATGCGCCAGAGTTAGCAAAAATGCTAATTTGCATCTGTTGTCCCTTGGCAGGTCACAAAACAAACATTATTCACAAGGCTTAAAGTACATAAATACAATACAATAAGTCAAACAACAATACAAAGTGCATTAATATAAGTGTTACAGTTAAAGTGCTTAAGTTAAAGTGTATTGCCAGTGTATGAGTTATTTGGAAAGTGCATAACCACTCACCATTCACATATACAAAATCAACAAATGCAATATATGTATACATACGTCTATGCAAACATGTACCACAGAGTATCAAAGAAGTACAATAAAGGAGCAGAAAAGCAGGGCAGAGAGCAGGGCTAGTTGTGAGACCAGGTTTGGTTGATTATGAGCCAGTTTTTGAGATGAGATTTGAAGGTGGTGAAAGTGGTGCATTCTCTGATTGCAGGTGGTATGGAGTTCCAGGTTTTAGTACCCCTGACTGACAATACAGATTGACTAAAGGTAGTTTGTCTGTGGGGGACCTTGCAGTCTCCTCTGGTGGTGGCTCTTGTGATTGTACCAGTTTTCAGTTTGACATATTCCTTCAGTGGCGGTGGTGCTAGTCCATTTAATATTTTATATGTGTAGTTTATTTCACATCATGAAATAAACTTTGTCCCTAATGTGAAATAAACACATTAGGGACAAATATAACCCAAATTGGGAACAGGTATTTACGATTTTTCATATTTTATCAGAATCAGAATCAGATTATACTACTACTATTGCTACTACTTTATGGTGTGTGTGCACATATTAAATCACCAATAAACAACCACCTTATCAACGTTGCTTTTCTTTAAGTGCTAATAAAGTTATAACCTGCTCCAACTCTGCCTCATCAGTGTCTCTTTAACAGCATTTGCATCAGGTGTCATTTTCAGGATGTAATTGAATAAAGCCACCACTGTGTGACAGCAGAGCTCGGTGCTCAGAGGGTCTGTGGCACCCAAAGGGCTCTAACAGCCCAATTATAGCTGTGCTCCACTCGTTGCTGTCTCTGTCAGAAACATCCTGGTTGTTATGATGCTCAGCTCATTCTCCAACTCTCATCTCTGAGGATACGCACCTGTTCACAGCATCGCTTTCTGTCATCTCGGCATCACAGAAACTCTTTATTCAGCCAACCACCCATGTGAGTCCTTTAATTTTTTATACAAAATAATGATCTCTTTAGAACAGTAATGATCTGCTTTATCAAGAGAAGTCAGTATATTTCATTATTCAATCAGTGAGGAATTTTCTGCTGTATGCTCCTCTCCACTGTCAGCTTTAGTGTCCAGATATGCAGGTGCATTGTGTATCTTCTTTTAAAAAACATTCTTGAAGGATGCAACAGTAGCATTCAATTGTAGGCATTTCTAAGAATAAGAATACATTTGCATTGATGTTTCATATGCTGTGTGGGAATCTCAAAACAGTATTTGTTGTGGTAATGTCTTGAGAGGTGTCACCCACAGTTGCTGGCACCCCCAGCAGAGAACAATGAGGCTGGGGTCATTATGTGAGGTTGAGCGCGCTGCAAAGCGTCCACTGCTGTTACCTTGATCCTTCAGAGGCAGGAGGAAAAATGAAAGAAAATTGTTTCTTAATGGTCCCATGGATTGAGCTTATTTATGGAAACACTATGTTAGATTTATGTAGTGTGTGGCAAAAACTATGTAATAAAAGGCAAAAGACAAATAGTAAGTGATTTTAACCTGCACATTTCATATCATAATTGTGCAGAGGGGGATTAAGACACTGGGATTTGTTTTTGTTTTTCATTTAAGCACATTCTTGAAGTCTGCCATTTTCATTATTACACACATTTTTTGCAGTGCAATTTATTACCAAGAAAAAAAAGATTGTGCATATCTACAGACCTTTAAATTCTAGTCAAAATCACAAAAATGTGTGAAAAATATGAATTGCAATGAATTAGAATGCAAATAATATATTGGTGTGAAATATTGTTCTTAGGCTGTGAAATTGTCATGCAGTGTGACAAAATGTCTTTTGTAAACTGTCTAACTTCTTTCAACAGAAAATCTAGGTGAAGGTGAAGCTGGTCCAAGGAAAATGACATTAAGCCCTTCTTTCATTTCTATGTCGGCTATTTTTCTCAAACATGGAGGAAACTTTTGCTGAGGCAGAAAATAGAAATCTGAGGGTCCAAGTATAGACAGGTCACTGTGCCCTGCAGAGAATTTGAATCTGAAGTATCACAAAGACACAACTACTTGCTGGACCTGCTGCATCCCACAGTGTTGCATCATTGTAACATTACAGGTTGAAATGTGCCTATTAATGCAATTTTTTTTTCCCCTGCTGGTGTTCGTGGTCCCTCCTCTGTGTTCCAGCTGCTTATTACATCTGGTTATAGGTGACATTACACTTGCCTTTCCCTCCCGCACAAAGGATGATCAATGCTTTACCACCCTGCCTGCAGCTCTCAACACACTGACAGAATGGGTTAGTAATGATGCAGCATGAAGTGACTGATAGCTAAGTGTGTGTGCCGTTAATGGAAACTGACAGTCTCATTTTCTCCGCGATGCTGGTTTTCACAGCACATGGCAGAGGTTTTAGGGGAGAGAGAGAGCTAGAATCCATTTTTAGGATTCCAACAATGTCATGCCCTTTCACTTTGACGTACAACATTATTGTGTACACGGGAAATACAAGTCTCTGATCCCACGTATGCATAGTAATTTCACTGTCATTAAGCTATTATGTTCAGTCTTAAAACCTGACTGCAGGGTGGGCAGGGAGCTGACAAACCCCACATCTTAGGATGGGTAAAAAAAAAAAGAGAGAAAGAGGAATTGTTACTGTAAGACAAAGTCATCTCACTTTGTTCTTTTTTATGGTTTATGGCTTATTTGATGAATGTATTTTGTGGGAAATGAACCTAACATGCAATCATGCTCACAATGCTGATGTTTAGTGCTCTTACACGTGTTCACCATTTCTGTTTAAAACCTCAGACTGCCACCTAACTGGTTAAATTATTTAGTCATACACCAAATTTTGAGACAAAGGGAAAATCTGACCAGATGATGGCACTAGATGAGAAGGCAGAGGATTGCCAAAGTTATTACAATTCATCCTGACAGTGTGTCCGTACAGAACACATCCCATTCATGTCTTGTAGTTGTCCGTCTTGCACATCTACTCTCTTAATTTAATCAGTCCAGCTGTTTACACTGGCAGCATAACGGATCGTGTTTTGCTTGGGCTATCGAGTGCATTTTCTGCTTTGTATGCTACTGCTTGTGTGGCTTTTTACTTCCAAAACACAGGTGCCTGATGCACATGGAGAACCGGAGCCAATGCTGCTGTGCTGCTAAAATGCTGCTACACCTTCTGTGCAGTCACAGCCTGAGGGAAGCATGAACATCTCAACCACATTTCATGGCAATTCATCCCCTAGACATTTCACAAAAAAGAACAGAAATGTCAACCTCCTTATGGCACTAAAAGTCCCCATTGTCTTTAGGTTTCATCCTCTGGGGACCATGAATGCCAGTGCACCAAAGTTATAAATTATTCTTAAGGTTTCAGATATTTTTTTAACACTTCCTTCAAAGTACTGTCACGGTGACTTACAGTAAAAAGGCCTTCACATGTAGTCTCTTTTCTAGGCATTATTCCTCCTCACAGACGCAGAACCAATTTGCTGGCTCTCCTTCACTCGGTTCTACCCTCAGAACAACAGTATCATTTCTACATGAACAGATCCATTGACCTATAAGAGCCATTGCTCTTAGTGAAAAACGTCTTTTCAAGTCCCCCTCTGTGCTTTCTCTCTCTGTTTGTGTCAGATACAAGTTTTCCGAGGGCTGGGATGGACGCTTTACTCCAGGGGGCTGGTGACACTGAAGTCCTGGTGAGATGTCCTTGAGTGGCAACGCAAGCCAATCGTCTTTGTCAACGTCGCCTCCGCCTCTGCTCTTTAACAGCTCCACCTCTACACATTCCCTGCCATGGGAGAAAGAACGAGCCAGTCGAGAGTATGTGCAGGAGTGGCCTGGGAACAACACCGAGCTCCTGTCAGACCTCTCTGTTCTCGGCCACGATGAGCAGTGCCATATGTCGCCTGTCCTCACAGCATTTCTAGTAGTGTGGTACAGCATTACAATGGTGCTGGGGCTGGTCGGGAACATCGGCCTCATTTGCATCATCACCCGTCGCAGAGAAAAGGCCAATGTCACTAGCATTTTCATCTGCAACCTGTCATTCTCTGACATCGTAGTGTGTGTCTTCTGCCTTCCCTTCACTGTCATTTATACGCTCATGGATCACTGGGTGTTTGGGTCGGTGTTATGCCGCCTGGTGCCGTTCATCCAGTGTGTTTCTGTGACTGTATCTGTGCTTTCTCTAGTGTTCATTGCTCTAGAAAGACACCAGCTCATTATTAACCCCTCAGGTTGGAAACCAAGTGTATCTCAGGCCTACGTGGTGGTCATTATTATTTGGATTCTGGCCTGCTTCACCTCCTCACCTTTCTTGGCCTTTCAGCTGCTCACAAATGAGCCCTATGCCAATGTAATCCTGCCCCAGTCTCCACTCCATCACAAAGCTTCTCCGCAGGATTATGTCAATACATCTCCACCTCAACCTGTCATCTACACATTCAAAAACTCATCCATGCTTCCTAATTCAGACCGTTCCCTCTCTTCTTACATCCCCATCACTCATATGGAAGCCTGTGTGGAGCACTGGCCATCCCACCAACACAGGGTTGCTTACACCACATGGCTCCTGCTGTTCCAGTACTGTGGCCCACTACTGTTGGTCCTGCTCTGTTACGTTAGAGTTTTTGTGCGCCTTCGCCACCGCAAAGACATGCTGGACCGTGCCAGGACCACAGAGAACCAGCGAATGACCCACAGCCGCAGAATCAACATCATGCTGGTTGCTCTCATAACTGCCTTTGCTCTTTGCTGGCTGCCGCTCACCATCTTCAACGTGGTATCGGACTGGAACCAGGAGGCGCTGCCCATCTGCCACCACAACCTGCTGTTCTCCCTCTGCCACCTGCTGGCCATGTCCTCCACCTGCATCAACCCCATCATCTACGGCTTCCTCAACTCCAACTTCCGGCAGGAAGTTAGGGAGGTGCTCCTTCACTGCCGCTGTTACCCCCTAGAAGAAGAGTGTGAGCGTTTCCCCATGTCCACAGTGCACATGGAAGTGTCCCGCACCTCTGTGCCTCCTCACTGCAGGAGCAACTCTGTCTGACTTTGACGTAGGATGATAATAGGATGTCGTAGGACTCATTTTTGTTGTTTGGTCTAGCTTTAATGACAGTACAAACGTTTTAACATTGGTCTAAAGTGTGATATTTTGTTTGTGGTTTGAGGTAAAGTGTGTTGTACAATGTTGGTTTATCTTTTTCTGCAGTAGACCTTAATTATAAAAGAAATACGTTGATGAAAAAAAGTCTTCAAGCCACATTTTGAACACATCTGTTGCTGTCAATTTCATGCTTCATGCTATGTAATATTTGTTCTGCTTCTTTGCTGCGTATACTAACAGGAAGTTATATTGCATTTGCACAAATGGGTGTCAGTTAAAGTGTGACTTTAGACAGCTGCTGCCAATTAAACTTTGCAAACACTAAGCATATGTTTTTTCTACATATCTCATATAAAGCATATTGGAATCATACTGCAGCTGCATATTGTGATGTTGCCAACATATAGAGGGCTTATGAGGAAAATCACAGATGCAAATGCATTCATATAGGTCACTTCATTTGCATTGGACTACCATTTCCATATTTAGACTTTACATTGACAAAGAAGCACATGTTTCTCTAGTAACATTAATGATGGCTCAGTTTGATTCACCACATGAAGAAATGTCTTTCATAAGAAGGCTCTTCATCCATCCAGTAGATTTTCAGAGATCTGTACAGGAGAGCAGCAATTATTCTCGAGGCTTGTGGTGCACCAACACCTCAAGGACATTCAATTGTATGTTGCTTTTTCATTTATTTTGTCAAGGAAGTGTACAGCATGTTGAACTGAAAAGTAATACTGTTGCAATTTATGATGTTAAAAAAAGTTTTTTCGACTACTGCTGTTGCATTTCTTACATTTCATTACTTATTTCGCAATCTTTATCTCTCTATCTGTAATTAGCCTCTTTTGTAATTTGTGCTGTATAATCTGTGTGTGAGCTTTGACAGTGAGGAAAAACAGTTTTGTGATTATTGTGACTAAAGTAAAACGTAACAGTTTTTAACATTGTTAAATTACAAATTTGCATTGGACAGGTTCAATAAATATTAAAATAACATCAAGTGTGCTTAGATGTGGCTTTTAAGTGAGAATAAAATTTACTTTTGTTTAGTATAGTAGAGAAAAGGGTAATTTGGGAGATACACTAAATTCTCAAGTGCTTTCCATCACAGCATGTAAAGACCTGTAATACATGTAGATTACATACAGCTGTCTAGCTACTTAATCCAGATGTTTGCTTATTACTGCATGTACGAGATGTAGATCAGTGCGGTTGTGGTGCTCCTGCAGGCTGTTTTATTAGTAAAATAATACTGCTTCAAATGCCTTCCTTTATTAATGTTTCTGTGTTAAATGATTTAATACTACACTATATATGTACAAAGAAAAAAAAAAAGTGGGCTCCAGGGATCCAGGAAATCCATGGATTTGTTGGGTTTTCATGTATATTTTAGTAGGGACATAATTTTAGTTTGAAATTAGTTAGGCCAATCTACATAATTAATAATACTCTAGAATTTCAGCCTTAATGTTTATTATAGTCAGATAAAGCTGTATTTTATATAGTTTTTTGTCTGGTTTTAATCCTTAATATGCAAATTACTTATGTAAATTTGCATCAGAAACAACACTCTAGAGTCTTAACCTCAATATTTAAGCTTGCTAGGTTAATTTGTAATGCCACAGATTTTTCTTTTGGAAAGCACTATGGCATAACGACTGTAAAAGATAATATGATAAATAAATACCCATGAG
>OMNN01051599.1:13200-26409 GCA_900302755.1 Chromis chromis | reverse complement strand
ATGCTGCTCTAAACATAAAAACACACACACACACACTGCCACACACACACACACACACACACAGACACTGCCACACACACACACACACACACACACACACATGCATGCACACGAACACACTGTGCTCATAGTTCACGCATTTAAGCCGAAGCAGTCAGGTTTCAGCTTTAACAGACGCTCTGTCGCTGAACTCGCTACAACCTCTCACTGGGGTGTTTAAAATTAGGTTTGCAAGTTCAGTGAGTGCAAGAAAACACAGCTCACTCATCATGAAAAGCATCGCCGTGTTTCGGTCTGTCTGCCGGGTGTCACGAAATTAGAGGCGGCTTTTATCTGTTGAGATGGATTTTATCCGCTATAGGTGAGGGAGAGCACAATTTCACAAATTGATTTGAACAATAATGAGAATTTTATGGCGGCTCATCTCCTTTATCATCAAGAGCAGATTGAATTTGATTTCAGCAGCTTATTTGGGACTTTGCCATTAAATCTTTTAATGACAGGCGCAGGCAGTCTCTTTGAATCAGCTGTAAATGAAGGCGCTCTGCCTGCTGGTGATAACACAGCCTGGTATAGTCATACATTTTACCGAATGGCATCAAAGACTGAGATTGCCCTCACAGACAAATAGCAGCCGAATGCCATGACCCAGTGTAATGCATACTGGAGTGGGATGTGTAATGCTTGGTCAGACACCTCTGCAGGGGGCTGGTGAGTCGATAATGAGTTGGCAGTGAGTGGGCCATCGGTGACCGGGGTGGATTATCTAAGATCAACTTGATTTACTGCCAGGCAAGTTTGTGTCACACTGGAAGATTGTGGTTTGACTGATAAAAATGCATGAACACCGAAAAACAATGTACAATATAGGGCCCATTAAAAGTATTCACTCCCCTTAGAAGTTTTCTCTTTTTAATTGGGCTTTGAATCATGGTCAGTACAATTTTGCTTTTTTGACAATAACTTAACAAAACTAAAAAAAGATTCTTTCATGTCAAAGTGAAAACAGATTTCTACAAAGTAATGTCAATTAATCAAAATTTAGAAACACATATATTAAATTATTGCATAAGTATTTACACCCTTTAAGTCAGTATTTAGTAGATGTACATTTGGCTGCAATTACAGCATTGAGCCTGTGTGGATAGGTCTTAATCAGTCTTGCACATCTAGACACTGCAATTTTACCTCATTCTTCTTTGCAAAATTGTTCAAGCTCTCTCAGGTTGTGCAGGCATCAAGAGTAACTAACCCTTTTCAAGTCCAGCTACAAATTCTCAATTGGATTGAGGTCTGACCTCTGACTCGGCCCCTCCAGAACATTCACCTTGTTATCTTTAAACCATTTCTGTGTAGCTTTAACTGTATACCTTGGGTCATTACCTTGCTGGAAATCACATCTTCTCCCAAGTTGCAGTTCTCTTGCAGACTGCATCAGTTTGTCCTCCAGTACTTCCCAATACTTTGCTAAGTTAATTTTACCCTCTACCTCTACAAGCCCTCCAGGGCCAGCTGCTGAGAAGCAGCCCCATATTATGATGCTGCCACCACCATGCTTCATGCTGAGTCACTTTAAAGGGGGTGAATACTGATGCAGTTATTTATTTAACATTTTATATTTTTAATTAATTGACATGACTTTGTAAAAGTCTCTTTTTGTTTTGATGTGAGAGCCTTTTTTGTAAATTCTTCTTCAAAAAATACAAATTATATCATTCAACACCGAAATGCAACAAAATAAAGTGTTCTGTCCTACAGTCTTACACACCACAAGCAGCACAGCCCTCCTTGATATGCCGTGAACTCTCACTCCAACTGGGCCAGCGTTATTATTAGAGTCTGTGTCCTGCCATTGACATCCCTCACTTCGACCTCCATCATCATCACACGTGATACCGCGGGACACAACAGCTTAATAGGGCAGGCATTGTTCAGAAAATTATGCAAATGACCAGAAGGTCGTCTTATTTTTCTCCCACACATTAATCACTTGTTCCTGAGCAGACTAAAGTTGCAGGAGGGAGAGCAGACACAGCTTTTTACTACAAAAACATATTTTGTAACCTTCCTACTTTCTCAGCTTATGATCTTACTGGGGCAGCTGTGGCAGCACAGTTTGCAAACAGACAAATTATCCTGACCCGGTCCGGCCCAGAGCAGCCACAGCTCTGCACTGGCAGATGGCACTAAGTGGTGTGGGTGGGGAAGGGGGATGGCACTAAACCACTGGAGATTCCCCGAAACTGTCCGACTAACTGTCACGCAACAACTGACCTGATACAGCACCCAGGCAGCGGACAGAGGAATTTGGGGATATGTCCCCTCACCCAGTTTAATCTGGGACATCCTGACTAAACTGATGAGTTCTCAGCTTCCTGAGCAAATCCTCTCACTTTGTTAGTTTTGCTTTAAATTTCAATCACATTGTGCATCTGTCTGTCTATGTCCTGTCTCATGATGAAAACACAGATCTGGGACAAAATATGCAACTGTGTGAGTATTTGTGTGATTTTTCAACTTCAGTCAATTTGTCTCTGGCTGTGTTAAGAAACATATTTTGCTGCTGGTTTTACTTACTTGTCTTTACCATTCTGCGTGTTAAATTATACTGTAACTATTCTATGTTTTGTCTTTACACCTTTGCAGGACAAAAGGCTTTGACCCTGCATCATTTAGTCTTCATATATGAAATGCCTGAATTGAACTGGACAAAAAGTAATGGGAGAAAGTTATTTTTTATGAACTATGAATATGTAATTTATGTGCATGTAATGTTAATCCCAGATCTTATGTTAAGATCAATAACTTAAAATCTATAAAATTTTGAGATGTTTTTATTACTGAAATTTAAAGTCTGTTTAAAGAAGCAGTAGAAATAATTCATTTCCTCTAAATGTTAGGGAAAATGACAACCAGGATTAAATAATCAAGTGTTCTAAACTGGACCACAGCTGGAAGAATTATCCATTTACTTTTTTGTTCTCATCAGCCCTGTTTTATTCAGGTCAACGTAATGAGTGTGGCACCAGCAGCATTGCATAACACGGAACATGGCCTGTTTTAAACAGCTGGGTCACTTTGAGCTGCTTAGGGACAGAATGCTGTATCACTTTTTCTGAGATGCTCTCACAGCAACAGGCCACCCGGGAGACTGAAGATGACTTTCAGGAGGAGGCATTCTGCAATTCAAACCTGTCGCTCTTCCGATCAGCTGTACAGGTACAGGTACAACCTACAGATGTAACAGACCGAATGATGTATGCTCCTACCTCTCCCTTGGTTGTTCCACTGAGCTCAGTCCTCTCAGGCAGGATGCTCTGCTGGAGGCCGGAGGGGCAGGGTGAAGCTGAAGCTGGGTGGGGGACAGGGGCAGGGTGTACGTTGGAGGCAGCGGATGGGATAACGTGCTCCCCCTGATGCAGACCTATGGACCTGCCGACCTCCCCGCTGTAGGCTGCCTGGTAGCTGGTCTCACGGGGAATGTGGGTGGCTTCTGTCCCTGGGCTGGAGTACTGAGCTGGGGGGGTTTTCTTTGCACTTTTGGCCGGTCTCACCCCCGTCCACGGCCTGTACTCCTGCCTAGAGGAAGGGATGTGCATCAGTAGGGCTGACAGATGTAAGGGGTAAAAGTTTACATTAGGCTTATTTTTTAATGCCACGGGGCAAGTGTGGATGTGACCCAGTGCTTGCATTAACATGGCAGTAATAATGTATGTCATGCATAATGTATAAACCACATCACCAAAGACTGAGGTAAAGGGGCACGCTGCTGATTTTACTCATGCAGATCAGTTTAGTCAACATAGTGCTTGTGAAAACAGCTGTATAATGAGGAAGCTTTCTGAAGTCTAAGAAAATAACTCTAGGTGAAGCTATAAATAAAGACATTTCAACCTCTGCTCTTTAAAAATTAAAATTTGAAGAGTGCATGCATTTTATATCCAGAGGTTCTTATAATAGCTCCACCTGGGGGTCTGACTCACCCCAGAGGACTTTGGAAATATGTTGGAAGATGATTAACAAACATCATTCCAGTGCATAAAGTTCTATATCATTTTAATCATGCCCAGAAAATATATTCAAATTAATCAACCTTCTTTTTTAAGTTAATGCCCAAAAGGCTGATAACCACATGCCTCCACATTCCTACAAAATAAAATGCAAACAAAATTCAATACTTGAGCTCTCCCATGCATGGATGTGTAAGGGAATTATTGATGACCCTCCACCCATCCCCATGCAGGCCTGCTGGGTCGACCTTGGAAGTCGCTCAACTATTAATAAATGAGTCTAATCAGGCATCAAAGCAGCAGTAGAAGGAACAGGTGCTGGAGGCTGACATACCTGTAAGAGCTGGTTTTGCTCTCCTCCATCACCTGCTGCTCCCCCCACCTCTGCCCCCTGCCCCGCTCCTCTCTCTCCTGGACGTGGGAACTGTTCCCCGGACTGTCCTGGACACTGTCTGCCCTGCTGCCCCCGTTACTAATCCACGGGAAATTCTCCTTCCTCGGAATGGGCCAGGGTTTGAAATCCTGCTTGTACTGCGTAACGCTGGGGAAAGGCACTCCGGGCGGCTGGTAGTCCTCCCGGGGCTTGTAGCTGGGCTCCTTCCGCGCCCTGAACGATCCCCGGGTGGGCGCTCCATCGCCGGGCGCCTGGGGGGAGCCTTTATTGGCGCGGGGCTCCGGGGCTGAGTAGTTATTCCCGGGTGCGCGCTCCGACGCGGAGACCTGTTTGGTGACGGACCGCACCTCCTGTTCGGCGATGTCCGAGTAGTTCTGGATGGTGAGCGGGACGGACAGGTCCGATTTGTCGAACTGGTTCCAGAAGCGAGCCAGGCAGCACACTCTGCTGATGCACGGCCAAGCCATACTCACCCAACTGTTCTGACTTGAGAAGAAGAAGAAGAAAAGAAAAAAGAACAGAAAAAAAAGGAAGAGAAAACGACCACAAAAAAGATCAAAGGTTACATTCAGACAGAGTGTCGTCCTCCCTCCTGCTCCGTTTGTGGGAACCTCAGAGCGCACAGTGTCCAAGAGTCCATGTCAGCAGCAGAGGAGCGCCAGCGGAGATGAACCGGGTCTGTCGGGGACCGTCATTGAATATTCCTCTCACGTGGTCTGTGATAGTGCCTCCACTATGCAGAGGAATCCGTGGCAAATTATTCTCCGCATCTCCAGCCGGATCCCGGTGTGTGCATCCGTCTGACTGGACTCAAAAAAAAGAAAAAAAAAAGAACCGTCGTGTTTCGTCTCCACCGCAGGTTTCCACTCGTGCATGAGATGTTTTATGGCTTCTCTCCTCTTCCAAATCACTGGAATGAGAGTACCCCAACAGTGTGGTTACATAATTGTGATGCAGCGTCCAACCGTACAGTAGGGTGTACAGTAAAGACTGGGACACTGTGGTAACTTAAACACACTGATCAGCTGGAGGATGGCTCACGAAATTTCTCAGAGTTAGATTAGTGTTTGCCATGTGTTGCATCAACCTGCTTAATTCCACTGAAGTAGAGGTATTTAAGTATTCTGTTTAAATTTCACTCATCAGTGCCTATTAAAAGAAGTTTTCCCCTTTTGTTGCTTTTCACCATTGAATCATGGTGGATTTTTTTCTCACAAGAATCTGTAAAGTGTGACCAGACTTCTACAAAGTAATGTTAATTGATTCAAAAATGTAAAATAAATGATTGCAGTAGTATTCACCCTTTTTAAAATGACTCACCTAATTAAACACAGATGCACTCAAATGGTGCTCGAAGTCACACAGTAATATGAAGACAAAAGAACACTCCAAGCCACTCTGTGAAAAGGTTATTGAAAAGCATAAGTCAGGGGATGGATACCTGGGATGAAGCTGGTTGTCCTCCAAACTGAGTGAGGCCACCAAGACACCTATGACTCCTCTGAAGGGGTTACAAACCACAGCAGCTGAGATGGGAGAGACTTTGCATACACTGCTAATGGAGAGCGGCAAAGAGAAAACCACTGTCGAAAAAAAGCAAATGTTAAATCTTGACTGGAGTTCACCAGAAGGCATGTGAGAGACTGACGTCAACTGGAAGACGGTTCTTTGATCTGATGAGACCTTTTGGACATTAGATTAGACGCTATGTTTGGCGGACACCAAACACTGCACATCATCATAAACACACTATCCCCACTGTAAAGCATGGTGATGGCAGCATCATGGTGTTAGGATGCCTCTTGGTAGCAGGCTCTGGAAGGCTTGTAAATGTAGAGGGTGAAATTAAGAAACTGAAGGACAACTTGATATAGTCTGCAATAAAACTGCAACTTGGGAAAAGATTTGTTTTCAAACAAGATAATGACCCGAAGCATCGAGCCAAAGCTCCAGAGAAATGGTTCAAAGACAACAAGGTAAATGTTCTGGAGTAGCCAAGTCAGATCCCAGACCTCAATCCAACTGAGAATTTGTGGCTGGACTTGAAAAGAGCTGTTCACTCACAATGTCTGTGTAACCTGACAGTGCTTGAGAAGTTTAGCAAATAAGAATGGGGCAAAATTGCAGTTTCTCAATGTGCAGGGCTTATTGAGATCTACCCACACAGGCTCAGTGCTGTAATTGCAGTCAAAGGTGCAACTACCAAATACTGACTTGAAGGGGGTGAATACTTATGCAGTCACTTAGTTCACATTTTAGATTTTTTATTAATTGACATTACTTTGTAGAAATCTGTTTTCATTTTGACATTAAAGAGTCTTTTTTTTGTAATTTTTTGTAAATAAAGAAAAACAAAACAAATTAAGTTGATCATGTTTCAATGTTGAAAAGCATAGAAGGGGGAAACTTCCAAAGGGGTGAATACTTTTTATAGGCACTGTATCATGGATGAAAACAACAGGAAAGATAGATAACTTTTGACAGGAATCAACCACAGAAAATCAAAGGTGTTATAAATCAAGATATCTGTGGCTGAATTCCATTAAGCTGCTTCTGTTTAAAAGTCCTGGTATAGACGTTTTCACAGCATCTCATGTCATTGCCAAAAACTCTGGAAAGCTGTTCCAGTAAGCCTTTTCAGCGAGACAGCATGTACCATGACCTGTTTGACATGTAAAAATGCCGTTCATGGTGACTTACTGTCACACTGTTATGGCTTACTGGGACACTAATAAACAATAACAGAGCTGTTATTAATGTTATTTATATCATCTGTGATTTTATTACTATGGCAAATTAAAATGTGTTCTATTATCTATTGGATTGAAAATCTTCACAAGAATTTACAGTTTACTAGAAAAGCAACATAACAAGGATGTATCCAGCAAGTGGCCCCTCAAAAGCCCACTGTGGCTTTATGGTGGAATGATGTGGACATAGCAAAGCTCACATTAAACCCACAGCAATCTTGTATGGATTTGCTCATGTCGGCCCCTTCATGACACTCCCCTTGTGGGCAGCAGACAGGTAAGCATATTTGGCACTCAGAGTATTTTTACCTTTGGTCTGGATTTTTTGGGGGTTTGGGGGTATGTTGCTGCTCGTCTTATGCCAGATCATCAAGGATGGATTAATGAATGGGCCTTGTGAGCACAGGCTAAGTTATTCCCCTTGCAAAATATTGCAAAAAGAGACACAAACCAACCACAAAGTAAATCAATATAACCAAAATAAGACACGAAATGACCATACAGACTGCAAGGAGACCTACAACAAATACAAGGGGATGCAAGTCAGCTACAAACACAAATCAGGACGAGGAAGAGTCATAAAATAACTACAGAAAGCATTTGCAAGACACACAGCTGGAGACACAAATGTCCTACACACAGCACAGCTTTAGGGTTGGTGGTCATTTTATGACTCTTTCAGTCTGAGTGTCTTGTTCCTCTGTCAGAGGGCTGGGGGCCTTTTACATGTCCGTGTCCAGGGGCCCGATGTTTCAGAATCTGACTATGCAGGCCACAGACCCTAATGGGCCTTCATAGAAAAGGTTTTTCCTCTATAGAAAAAGAAAAGTTAACTTTTAGTGTCAAAGCAAAAAGATTTCTTATAAATTTCTTATAAACATAAACATTTTCTTATAAACACAAGAGTTCAATCTTGGTTTTGACACCAGAAAGTTGCCTAAAAGTAACCCGATCTTAACCACAGAGGTGGCAGGTCATATTTGCCCATCTGAATTGTTTTAAAAGGTGTGGGGAAAATGAGCCATTTTGCAGTTTAGATGTTTAAACTTAAATACTTTCAGGCAATATTTAGAGAATAAAATCTGTGCAATGACACACCAGTTCATCCTCATTAATGTTGTGATTCAACAAGTTGTAAATCAAGTTGTAGAAATGAAAAGACTGTGAGGTAACATGGTTTTCTCAAGTAGCTGATTAGAAGCCTTAAAGGGACTACAGACAAGAAGAGAACATGCTTGATGGTATGTAGAGAAATACAGCTGATTGCATTTCAGCGAGTGTGAAATGGAAGAATGTGCTTTAAGTTGACAGAATGACACTTGATGCACTTACAGCAGAAGAACTCAGCTCCTCTAGGTGTTCTCTGAAGGAGGGGAGCTCAGCCTCACCCAGGGAGGCAACACTACAGTTTAAGAGCCATTCGGGTGAGTTTGACACAGAAAAAAGCAACTCTTGTGGATGAAGATGAACGGGTGCTTACAGCCCATAAATCATCTCCTGGTTCTCAGTGCTCTTGTTCACAGCGCTGTTCCTTCAGTGATAGATGACACAGGCTTTGTAGTGCAAGCAGAGCAGCTAGCTGCAGACAGCAGATAATGAAATGGCTCGGCCGTGGTTAGGTTATCAGTGAACTTCTGGTAGCAGGTAAGCTTTTGCCAGTAAGTAAAGACTTTTGAGATAGCAGTATGATACTACCATCTGCAGGGCACAAAGTGACATTACTCACACAATAGTTTGCATATTTTATCAGTAAATAAACAGTTTGACTGTGTATTTCTTTAGTGTATGCATTATTTCACAAAATCCAGAAACATCTGACACATACCTGTTTTCTAATTTTCTATAATAAAAACAAGGAGAGTTCATTTTGCTGTGTCTGATCGTTCTGATTAGTTTTGTCAGTGCATGTTCTGTTGTGGCCTGAGGGGAACTGAGCTTGCAGGTGTGGCATTAGAAATAACGATGAGCAGACAGCTATAAAACTGTTTGCACTGGTGCCTCATTTTTAGCCTGCAGCTCTATAGCATTCTGCTTTAACCCTGAAATCGTGCGCCTCTCTGTGATTTGTGATCAATTTTTTATTATTTTGATTTTATGTTTTGCTTCAAGTGTATGTTTGTATGTTTCAGTTAGTCCTGGTTTGACATCGACCTGTAATACTTTCATATCTCAGTCATCGTCAGGGCTTGTTTTACTGTCCAAAGTTCTGTTTCTGTATTGTGCATACGTCTTATCTGTGTTCTGTTTTGTGCAGACATATGGGAGTGGAGACCTAAAGGGTGTCAGAGTCCTTCTTCAAAGACCTGTTTTGATTCTTCTCCTGGCCTGCTTCCCCTGCCAGGCTGAGCTCATTAACACAGAACCCATCCTGCTCTAAAAGCCCATCCTGAGTCCATGTTGTGTTGGGGTATTATCCTGCCTCAGGTGATAACTGGAGTCATTGGAAATGTTCTTAATGCAGCACACTCTGATCTTTCTGATTCTTCTTTGAGCTACAGCGACTCTGCAGCAGTAAATCCTATCTCACAGTCATCTTTGGCTCTGATCTTGTACATTTACATCTGCTGAGGTTATACAAGGCAACGGGGTCTGGTGAGTTTACTCAGACTCAGTTATGTTGACTGCCAATAGGATCATTCATTTTTAATCCTGTTCTGTAACCGAATTCAACACACTTGCTCCACAGCATTCCAGCATATGATCTCTTTTTATCATATAGTTTAAAGGATTACAAGAGTAATCAGCCTTTTACTACACATAGCTTCGAGTTAGTCACAATCCAAAATGTAGTTCTACATTTTTTTAAATTGCTAAACTCTGCAGGGACGGGATTTGTTCACCGAGGTGGTATTTCCCATGTGATGTCTGGAGTGGTTTGAAGCTGTAATATTCTTTACTATCGAGATCACTGAGGTTGATCTGGGAGCTCAGTTGGTTCTTTATCAGACAGTCACTGTTACCTTCATGGTTATTCTGCTGCAATTTATTTTTGATGCAATTACACTTACAAATAGTTTGTGTAGTTGTTCTGCACTTGCTTCAAGATGACTATTGGGCTTATGTAAGCTTTTGAAAAGCCAGAAAACAGCCCTCGTGATGTCATCGGGGTAATATCAGCTTGGGCTTGGAGACTTCAAATGTTTAACATAAAGCTTCCAACACAGATGTGTGGAGCTGAAAAGAGCTGAGTATTTACCTAATTAAAAACCCCAATGAACACTAGAAATTTAGAGTATTTTTCTGAGCTTGCAGATGTTAATCACTAGAGAATATTTGGTTGTTCCTTGTTTTCTGGATGAAATTCCCAGCAACTTCTATTATTTCTATTTTAAAAGGCCGGGCAGTTGGTGCTTTGGTACCAAAACTGTGGGTATGAATAACCTGGTCTTTTCTGCCCTCTACTGTCACAAATGAAAAATGACACTTTCACTTTAAATACGTCACACAGATAATTAATTTTAACTGTGAAAAAGTAGCTGTCTGCAGTAATTTCAGTGGTAGTTCATGTTCCTGTAGACTAATTCTGTGGATTTACTTTTTTTAAAGTACTTTTTGGGGAGTTTTTCCCCATTTTTATTGATAGAGAGAGACAGGGTGAAAGGGGGCATAGAGGAGAGTGACATGTAGTAAAGGGTCTTGAGCCGGACTCGAACTCATGACCGCTGCTGGCGACCTGAGCCCACATGGTAACGCCTTAACTCAGCGAGCTATATGGCGGCCCTTTACTTTTGATATGCACGTCAAATAGCTGTTATATGTATTCATTAACAGGCAATGATGAAAACAGGAGTCCAGGTCACAGAATAAAAAAGTACAACTGTAAATACATGCTGTGTTCACCGTATCTATCCATCACATACACTCTGGGAACATGCAGGCATGTGAAAATCATATACAACTATCTCTCTTCGCCTGGCTAATCTGGACACAGTCTTACTGATCGAAGAGAATCAACATACTTCATCTGACGTCCTGAACTACAAAGTGTGTAACCCACAGCCTCTGTTGATCAGGCAGCTGGTGTTGCCTCGTGGCCTGACAGTGCTTTCATGGTTCTTGTCCTTGCAGCTGTGATATTCACCAGAAAACAGCTTTTTAAACTTCTCAAATGACTGGAACTTCATCGGCTGCTGGCTGACTCACAACTTCGGTTGCATAAGATGCTCAGTCATTCTGTGATGCAGCAGACAAAGCAATATGCTGAAACTGTGCTGTATCCAACTCTGGCTCTGGGATGGATATCATTGTTGCTGAATAATATGTTATTTAATATGTGCTATTAATCACTGAGTCTTGTGCGTTGCTCAGCTCCTCCTATAGACCTATTGGTTAAAAAAAATACAAAGCTGCTGTATTTGAGTAATTAGCTGAACAGCATGCATGTTTCCAATGCTATGCAAACCTATAAGAGAAAATAAGGATAAAATATTGATGTTGTTTGTTTTCAGGGATGATTTTCTGATGGTTATGTTTTTAATAAAGGCCACCTTATTAACTTTACCTTATAACTTTATATTTTTTCATAAATATAACAGGGCTGCCAGTAATATATATGTTCACTATGATCTTTTGATGAATTGCTTAAATTATAAAATGTTCATGTTAACTTGTGGAAATGATGAGAAAAGCAGAAGCAGATAAGATATTGCATTTTGCTTGATTAAAGACTTTATCAAAATTGTTGTAAATTAGTATCCTCTCCATCACAACAATTTAACTTATCACCTCTAACATATTTACGATTAAATGAACATAATCAGTCTTATTTATGCATGTTTCTGCTTCTCTGAATCAGCACAATAAAACACAAACTGCACCATATTCGGGTTTACAGCATCCTTCATCTTGTAGCTCCTATTGTACAGAATCCAGGAAATATAATGGTGTTGCATTTTGTTCTTTTGTGTCAGTGTGTTCAGAGATTTTATTTTGTGATCAAAAGGAGCTGACTTTCTTCTAAATAGTCATCAACTTGTAGAACAAGTGAGTTTGAACCAAGAAGACAAAGGCGTCTGAAATTGTTCACTTAAAATCTAACATGGTGTGTGTGTACTGTTTGCTGTTTTGCAGTGTTATTTAAATATACAATAATATTTATACTATATAAAGTGAAATTATTCCACAATGCAAAAATAAAACGATGTAACAGTCGCTAGCTCAAGCACTAAACACCATCTTTCAATGTACAAAAAATCAAAAACTGTTGAATTTTGACTGATGTCATAATGGAAATAAATAAATAAAACATTTTGTTTAGGTTTTTAGGAATTCACACACATTACAATATGCTATATAAAACTTTTTACACGGAATGAACTTATATGATTGTAACATATGACTGTAACATCACGTGCCTGTCTGCACAGACCCGCTAGGAGCTTGTTAACGTGTTTCCACCAGGTTTCCTGAATGCAGTATGGACGGTTTTTTACAAGCAGTACCTGAACGCAACATTTCGAGCACTAAAATGTTAAATCGTCTCGCTCCGCCTTCTGCGAAACACTCACTAGTAAGAATCAGAAAAATAACACAGAAGAGGCTAATTCCTCCAAGGACTAAGATTTTAGACTCCTATAGTTTCTCACTGAGGTTTATTCTGCCGTTTATGAGTCTACACTGAGCTCAAACAGCCTCTGCGGACTATTTGTTGCTGTTAATTACAACACGTGGATTCATCCCCAGTTAGGAACCGGCTTTTTTACGGACTACAGAGCCGCTGAAGTTAACCAGGAATTCGTAAGTAACAAAATAAACATTATTTAATTCGAGGCCGGTGTGTGTAAGGTGTGTTAGAGTGTAAAAATCAAGTAAATGTGTTAAAATAAACCGGTAGCGAGAGCTGGGCAGTCTGCAGCTGCAAGTTAGACTCTTCCGCGCATGCGCTGTGCCCATATGGCCATGACTTGTTTAATTTGGCTGTGTGGCTAGGGAAGTACTAGAGCACCAAACAATGCTAAAAAAAAAATAAAAAATCGGTGTTAATTTTCTGTTGTGCAAAGTTTGAGCACAGCAATGTTTGTTTTTCTATTCACAAAACTATAAAAGTGCATAGTTA
>OMNN01051599.1:0-13180 GCA_900302755.1 Chromis chromis | reverse complement strand
TTGGTGGCCAGAAGTGCAGCAGTAGACCGAGAGCTGGGGGATACTTCAGTCAGGTAAAGGGTAAAGGTTTCTGCTGGGGGCTGAGGTAACTTGAGGACTAGAGGGTCTTTCTTCTGGGGACTGAGACGTGTTGCAGAAGGTGGCCCTGTCCCTGACATCTCCACATCGTCTCAGATTCTGCCCCTGTACCACTCTTCTTCTCTCTGATTTGTTAGAGTGTAAAAATCAAGTAAATGTGTTAAAATAAACCGGTAGCGAGAGCTGGGCAGTCTGCAGCTGCAAGTTAGACTCTTCCGCGCATGCGCTGTGCCCATATGGCCATGACTTGTTTAATTTGGCTGTGTGGCTAGGGAAGTACTAGAGCACCAAACAATGCTAAAAAAAAAATAAAAAATCGGTGTTAATTTTCTGTTGTGCAAAGTTTGAGCACAGCAATGTTTGTTTTTCTATTCACAAAACTATAAAAGTGCATAGTTAAAGACATTAAACAAGGATTCATAATTGTAACATCAGATTCAAAACTCATGTTCTGTTGTGCATGAAGAAACATCTTAGGTGAGTTTTCAGATTTGGAGAAACAGGAGTGATTGTGTTCACCTGTCAGACACAATGTGAAAACCACTGAAAAGTGACATGGATTACTTTGTGAAGTACTATAACACAAAACACAGGTTTTAATATTGTGGCTGATCGATGTGTGGATGTTTTTTAGGAATAAAAACAAAACTAACTACTGAAGTGTTAAAGCTGAGATCAAGGAACAAGTGATGGATATACATATATCTGTCAGGACTTTTTCCAAGAAACACTCGGGCCTTTACTGTCGTAAACAAACATTAAAGCTGAGACCAGAGAACAAATAAATACACATATATGTATAGGTCTGTTTCTTCAGGAAAACTCACGCTTGTGCAAAGCTGTCATGACCTCAATTTTAACTTCGCTCCTTTTATACGTGGCAGGTTTTGCTCCCCTTCATCTGAAGTTTGGTTGCACACTTTCATCACCTGACTCTTAAAGGCATCTTTTTGTCTCTGCCTTTTGTATGTTGCTTTGTCCCTTTGTAACTGGAGGTTAAATTCTGGCTTCAAACCTGTGTCTGGAGGTTACACGGGGGCAAGGTGTGGATTGTGGGGTCCTTCAGGGACAGGGGACAGTGGGGGAGATGGGGGCTTCCAGGATACATCAGGGGCCAGAGATACAGGGTCAGGCAAGGTCTCAGGATATCTATTGGTGGCCAGAAGTGCAGCAGTAGACCGAGAGCTGGGGGATACTTCAGTCAGGTAAAGGGTAAAGGTTTCTGCTGGGGGCTGAGGTAACTTGAGGACTAGAGGGTCTTTCTTCTGGGGACTGAGACGTGTTGCAGAAGGTGGCCCTGTCCCTGACATCTCCACATCGTCTCAGATTCTGCCCCTGTACCACTCTTCTTCTCTCTGATTTTTATTCTCTTAGATGTATCTGTCCCTGAGATTTTTCCATCTCTGTTTACACTTGGCCTCTAATACATGGAGGAAACTTTACCCAGGGCTACCAGCCTTTAGAGCTGCAATGATTAACTGATTGATGGATTAGTTCTCAACTACTGTCACCAACTGTTTTGATAACTAGTTGATTGGTTTCGGATTTTTTAAAGAATAAAAAGTAAAAATTATCTGATTCCAGCTTCTTAAATGTAAATATTTTCTGGTTTCTTTACTCCTCTATGACGGTTAGCTAAATATCTTTGGGTTGAGGACTAAACAAGACATTTGAGGTCGTTGTCTTGGGCTTTTTTGAAAGCCTGATCAAAATTATTTGCAGTTTTCTTATATTTTATAGACTAACCAGCTAATTGACAGAATAATCAACAGATTAATTGACAATGAAAATAATTATTAGTTGCTACGCTATGTGTCCCACTATATCTGATAAAATCTAAGAAAGACGTTTAAGATGTATAGCACAAACTAAGGAGCACACATTTACATTTGTGGCCATAAATATACGACATCTTGCATGTGACATTTTTGCTTTTTGTTTACACTTTACAGGTCACTAAAAAACTTAGCTGCTGTCTACGTTGGTCTTGAGTTGGTGTTATGAAACTTGTAGAAACGTAATGAGTGATTTAAACCTTAATAATAGTTTCATTCTCTTTTATTTACATGCTCCAGAGAATATGGACCACCTGCCAGATGATAACTCCAGGTACAAAGACGTTGAATACTGGGATGAAAGATACAAGACAGAGGAGTGCTATGACTGGTTGGGGAGCTTCTCCAAATTCCAGCACCTTCTGGAAAAATTTGTCAAGAAAGAAGACTCCATTCTGATACTGGGTATGTAGTTTTTTGTTATTCCTATTTTGTCTGTGTTTTGTTTGGTGTCCTGGCTCTCTTCATCTCCTCTCCTACCCCTTTTCCACCAAGCTGGTTCCAGTGCTAGTTCAGAGCCAGTGCCTGACTTAGCACCAGTTCTTTGTGTTTCCACCGTGTAAGCACCGGCTCCAGCTGCTTAAAACTGCAAGCACCAACTCTTTGCTGGGCCAGAGCTAAGCACCGAGTACGTCAGGGGCTGGGGGCGGGGTTATCGTGACCAACGATCACCGGTGGAAAGGGACGTACAAGTGGTATTTTGTGTCCTTTTTCGCCAGGACGTTCCTGGTCTGATTGCAGATGTAGTGGAATGACTCCCAGGACACACGGAAGTTTTGCACACACTGTTGCACGCTGAAATCCGGTACAATTGTGTCCCACCAGTAGCACGATTGCGGATGTGTCCAGGCAACAGGCGACCTCCGCCTCGCTATCAGTCTTAAGACCATCTATAAAGATAAACATAGATATTATCATCAACTTATTGTGTTTGTTTAACTGCTATGTAATTGATGCAAGCATAGTCGTTTTACAGTGATGCAATGGCGTGGCTCCAACTTGGCTCCTTGCCAATGGAAAAGCAAACAGGTTCTCAGGGATACAAGATTTGAACCAACTAAACACCAGCACTAGCAGGGTCTGAGATCCTGATTGCAGTTACAAAGGTCCCTGGTTTGAGTCCAGCTGGAGACTCTTGTCTGCATCACATGTCAGGACTCATCTGCAGCCTCCATTTACTGTCACCTCCCCACCATCTGCTGTCAAGGAAAGGGAGAAATCCCAGCCACCATTTGTCATTATGACTGCCACATATCATCACCATGGCTGTCATTACTGCCATTATAATCATCAATACTGCCACTAAATCTTTCCAGACAGTCATTTGCATAAATTTGTCCTCATGTGTTGGTGTGATACAAGTGGCCTGAATACTCTGATATAAGATGTATTGATCAATTTGACTTCTGACTGGATGTGAAGGCATCTGCTGCATAGTAGTGTGTGTTTAAAAAAAAAAAAAAATTAAGTCTTTGATAGTGCTGGGTATTGTTGAAAGATTTTAGCACCATCTGGCTTTGTTCCAACTCCAATTGCTTTTACCTCAGGAATGCTATTTTAGAAACCCTTAAAGTGTGAAATTTTGTCAATAATATGTCCCACTGCCATTGTACGTGCATGTCATCAAACAGAATGATGCACAGCGTAAGCTTTATAATCAAAAGAAGTAGACAATCTGATATTTTGCACATTATTGTTGCTGTATCTCTTTTACAGTTAGCTAATAGATCCACATTGATACCAGATATAGAGTAAGCAAAGACAAACATGTTTGCATTGGAGATCTTTGCTCATTAACCCTCTGAACCCCAAGTAGTTTCTGTCTGTTGCTTTGCTTTTGTCACATTTTTTACTCGCCTAATTTTTCACTGCAATATAAAGTCCTGCACCTCTACGGAAACAACACAACCATTGATAGAAGTGCAGAGAACACAAAAATGTCATAACACAGTTGAGAATCCAACAATGCTTTCTGTTTTTACAGTTTCTAACTCTCATAAATGGTGTAATTTTGGTGATCTTGTAAAAAGATGACATGCCTTTCAAACCTGCCAGGGGGTTTTAAGGTTCAGAGGGTTGAGGAGGAAACTGAATTGTCTTGTTCTTCTGTCATGACACAATCAAAGGCAATCCAGGTGCCTCGTTTTTTCCTATTACTGCCACAACAAATCTCTCTCTATAAAAGGTGTCTGTAAATTCACCTTTGTAAGGTACCAGCCAATAATTGCTTTACTTTTTAGTACAACTTGGACTGAATATATATGCCACAGTAATGTCATATTGCATTATAATTGCGATAGAAAGGACCCCACAGTCATAATGAGGTAATATCTGATAAAAGAATTTGACTATGCACTGAATGCTAACTTACAGTACTTGTTTGGTAGGCTTTGTTATGGACACCTATCAGTTAATAAGGTTCACTACCCAGCTCAGCTTTTTAGTTTTGTGATGTTTTACACTGTAAAAGTTATTTCTGTTACGACTCATACAAAACATCATGTATTGTCTTTGTGAAGAATACAGAGTTGGATTTAACATTTAATTTACCCGTCAGGATGTGTTAAATCCTTTGGCCTAAAGCAGGGGTGCCCAATCCTGTTCCTCGAGGACCACTATCCTGCATGTTTTAGATGTTTCCCTCTTCCAACACACCTGATTCAAGATCAGGATCATGATCGGGCTTCTGCAGAGCTTCATGATGAGCTGATCATGTGAATCAGGGGTGTTGGAAGATTGAAACATCTAAAACATGCAGGGTAGTGGCCCTCGAGGACCAGGATTGGGCACCTCTGACCTAAAGTGACACATCTACAAATGTCCACAAGGTGTCACTGTTGCATTAAAATATATCCTTTGTGTTCAGCACTACCTGCAGTACAATTTTTAATAGCCCTGCTGCTCTGTAAAACATGCTACAAAGAACATTAGAATCATGAACACTGCGTTTTGGTTGCTGAACATACAGTAGATTCAGTGTGCATGTGGTTTGAGATTGCCTCCAGAGGCACAGATTCTTTGTTGCTTCCTGGTTTTAATATTTTTTGACGCCATAGTAAGATTTTCTTGTTTGCTTTTGCATATCATTGTTATTTGCCTACTAGCTCTGAGCTGAGTAAGCCACTCTGCATTACAGTCATTCTTAATTTGATGTTGCGTAAACATGATCAAAACAAGCATTATGTTTACTGCGATTGAAGCTGTACACTTTGATGTTGGCACTTCTATAGGTTGTAATAAGAAGCATTTCTAATAGATAAAGATTCTGGACAGTTAAAAGGTAATTAAGAAGCAGTTTTAGTTATTATTTTTCTTATTTATCATTTGGAGGAGTTGTAGGAAGAGGCCAATATGCTGAAATGCCAGCTTTAAAGTCTTTTGTTGTTTGGCTGTTATTCCTCTACAGAGGCACAGAGGGCTATGGTGGTCTATTTCTCTCTGATGTAAGCCTTGTTTATGCATGCACAGTGGTGTTTGTGTGTGTCAGGAGGTTTGTTAAATTTGTGTCAGGGAGTGACAGGGGCTTTCTACTATGTGTGTGCATGTGTGTGTGTGTGTGTGTGTGTGTGTTATGAGGGAATGGGACTAGTGTGGTTCCTGAAACTTGGGTATTCTCTCCTCCTTTCTTGCGAGACCACCTTATCAAAATACATGCAACTTTATTATACCTGCAGGGTTTAATTTGGATGTTGATGGTCTGGCGCCCTGCTGGTTAAAAACTGTAGTTTGAAGCAGTAAAGTTGAGCACTGACAGACAGACGGCCTCAGATAGTATGCAGCCTCACTTTTTCAGTGTGCGTCACAGGCACACCTACAGCAGAGGCGTGAGTGGGCTCAGAGACTCTGGAGTCTGATATATAAAACATCTTCTCCTGCTTCACTCCTGCATTACACTGCAGCAGGCAACACAAGGGCAGGCCTGCATGCTGATTTAAGCCCAAAGGAGAGGGCCATTATATCGCTTGAGAGCTTTCATCTCGAAGGGCATCTCTGGCTAAATTGTGGAATCATGCATTTCTGTGACCTGCACGTGTCGGTGTCTTCTTCAACAACACACATGCACAGAGGGGGAGCTATATAGGGAAGCATATTGTAAAGATGTCACGTGTTCTATAGACATGAAGAACTCTTTAAAAGCACTTCAGCATCGCGACGGTTGCATGCACATCACTGGCTGCACTCATTTGTTAGGTCTGTAAATCCAGAGAGACTATTGACGATAAGATGACACAACAAATTAGCGTCACTATCGAGGGAGCGGGGAATAACTGTACGGAGAGGAGGGAAGACTTGAAGAAAGACTTGAGGCGCCACAGTGCTGTTTATGTGTGTGTTGATGAAGGAAAGAGATGGAGGGGAGGTAAATAACTAATCAGGTTTGGGCCACTCAGCTGTCTCAGATGGAGGTCATTTCCATTAAGATAATCTGTACAGCACAGAGAGAGAAAAGAGGGAAGAGGGAGAGAGGGCTGCATAGATGAGAAGAGTTCTCGAAAGTTTTGCTGCATCTTGATGGCAGTTTTAATGTCTTTCTCCTTCCTTGTATTGTTATGTGAGTTTCACTTTGTTTTTCTTATATACTTGTTTTATATTGCATCTTTCTGTTCATCTGTCAGTCTCCATTTGCCTGTTTACTTCAGGTGTCAGCACATTTATGCCCCTCACCTTTTCAGTACCCTACTTCTTCCTTTTGTTATTAGTCTGGTTTGTCATACAGTCCTTTATAACACCACATTTGAGATAATCTGAAATTACACGAGATAATGAATGCATGCATGATCAGGTTTATTAACTTTCCAACAATGTATTTAACAAAGCAGTTAGCGACTTACCGTGAAGACGAAGCTTAACTCTGCACCACCGTCTGCTCAGCTGCGACTCTGCTACATGTGCTGCACACACTGTTGAGAGTGTTGAAAACAAGGGAGGCACAGCTGCTCTGCTGAACAAACTATGTGATGACACCATTTCTAAATTACCCCAAGTATCTCTTTCTGTATTATGTCCTGTCAAAGAAAGTTTACATATCGGTGCATATCGGACAACGTCTACGCCGATTTCAGACCAATATCAGCCAATTGATATATCTGGAAATACAGATGGGTGACAAATTAAAGGAAAAACCTGAACCCTTGACCCCCACAGCGAAGGGATCCAATGGCTCTGTTATTCTTAAAGGGGCTTTTTGCTGGCAAGGTTTGGGTCCACTCACTTCTTTATGGAGAAGAATCACTGCAAATCAATATAAAGTGGATCTAACTGATGATCACCTTCATCCCGTCTCTTCCAGGAAGATAATGCCTCCATCAATAGAGCACAAGGGATCACTGATGATTTGATCAGTAGGAGAATGATGTGAATTTTACCCTGTGGCCCATCATCACTAGATCTCAATACAGTTGAACACCAATTGGAGATTTTAGACTGATGACCATCATCAAAACCTCAAATGAGGGGGTATCTTTTGTAATAATGGTGTTCATCCCTCCAGCAGAGTTTGAGGGACTTGGAAAACCAATGCAAAAATGCATTGAAGCTGTTTTGGTGACAGGAGAGACACTTTATGTTGGTTTTTCATTTTAGTCTGTAACTGCTCCCTTCTATATTGCACTTGCCAGCATGTTCCTTCATTATGATGTAAAATACGTATACTGGAGTTTGTTTTGAGTCAAACCCACAAGCTCTGTCCTGCTGCTGTAAACACTCACTAGAGCACCAAATCTGCAGCAGACCCAAACAAATTGCTTTTGGAGTAACATTTATTGCAAACCACATTGCATTTGTAACCTGTTTTTTGAAGAAAAATGTTTCCCATAGGAACAATTGGGCTTTGGGCTGATAAAGACAAAGTATTGAGAGGCAAACGTTTCATAGGCGTTGTTGACAATAAGAAAAATAAAGACTGTCTTCAGTATTTCCTTTTCAGTAAAAAAATACTTTTCTTGTCGACTGTAAACATTTTTATTTTCTCTGCAAATTGTTAAAAGCAAACAGAAGAAAAAATGTGTTTTCCAAGCAACGCTGTACCGGGGTTCACTCAGGTTTGTTTCTCTATAGTTCTGTGCAGTTACACCTTTTCACTTTCTCAGCATCACGACCATTTACCTTCCCAAAAAGTAAAGAACTTTTACGTAAGGATGGATGCTCAAAATACAGTATTGATCCTCTGGTCCCTTGTGATCAACAAGGTGGTAAACTCATTCATAATAGCAGATCCCGTTTAGAAGTTGCACTGCCCACTGAGACACCCACTTCAAGCACATTGACATTCAGTTAGTGCTGTTTCTGCGTTATAATATAATGCAGAGTGTTGCTCATTTATTGACTAGAGGGTAGACACATTTCTCGGAATAATGATAACTGCAAGTTAAAAAAAAAACGCTTGCTCTGAAAATTAGCTGTGTAGTGTGCTGGATTATGAAAGGACCTCCAGTTATAAAACAGGCCTGTGGGAAGCAAAGATATCCCTGGCACATTCCAGTTTGTAAGCTGAACACAAACCCCAGCCTTATTAATAATATTGTGTCCTGTGCAGCCTCATAATGTGATATTATTTTGCTCATTACTGGCTGATCCGGGTGCACAGTAAGCTAAAGGCCTGGGGTGATGTGTGTCACAGCGTTGCGTCAAGCAGTCCCCGAACCTCCATCTGACCACTGTGAGAGTTAGCAACATTACCGAGCATTAGCAGCGATCAGCTCGCGCACGGTCCAGTTCCCGCCTGCCACACAGCTCCTTCTTTTCTGGCCCGCTCCAGGCTGCTGCCAGTGATGTAATGACCCCACGTCTCCAAGCGGTCAGCGCTCATGGCCTGTTCCCCAAGGCGAGGGGTGATGATGTAATGGCTCTTTTATCCTGCAGTGTGTGTAGTTGAGATGCGTGTGTGTGTGTTTGTGGTGACGTCCCAAGAGTATCTATGTTCAGTGCAGCTGATACGGAGGAAAATGACATAAAGTCTTCACAGTGAGACCAAGAAATGCCTTTCAGGGCCCACAGGGCTACTAAAATATGTGTAGGTGTGTTTTAGCGTCACTGAATAATTGAATCATTTTCATATGAAGTCTCTGGAAAACAGGGGAATACCTAGAACTGCTGAAGCTTTCTCAGAACAACCAAATGCAGACACACTGTTTTCGATGATTGATTTGATCATTGAAGTGACTTTTTGAATGTTGAATTAATTGAAAATATAAAACGTAAATTAAAGTTCCTGATAAGTCTTGCTTTGATAAACTGCTGAAAATTTGCTAATGCCATCTTTTTTAAATGTGAAGATACATTTATTAGCTTTCGGTGAAGCTTTCAAATGGTCTTTTTTTTTACTAGATGACATATAGAAACTGTAATGTGGAAAAAGTGAGTAAAGGTCTGTGAGTTTTTTACTTATCATCAGTCTGAGCATCACTGACTTGTCACTCACTGGACCCTTCGGCTCCTCTGGGTGATGTAAGTGGTGTTTATTGGCAAAGGAATAAAGAAAGACCACAAGTGTGACTGTTCAGTCAGCTGCTGTGTAACTATGTTTGACCCACTGCCTTGACTACAATGATGTTATGCCTTTTTTAAGAACATTACTACACTCTAACAACAATGCAGCCTCTTAAAGTCCTTCCTCTGTCACCCTCTCGGCCTTTCACCTCATCTCTTTCATTCCTCACAACCATCTCCTTCTCTCCCTTCATCACATCCTTCTATCATCTCCTAACGCCCCTTCATTTTCTCCATTTTGTCCTCACAGTCCCACATCTCTTTTTCCTCGTCGTCCATCGCCCCTCATGCCCTCCCTTGTGCCTGTTTGTCAGTATTTGGTATCAAAGTTGTCCACCTGTGTGCCCTGAGCCAGTCCAGCTATATATAGCTAGAGCAGAGGTGTTTACAACAGTGCTGAGAGCTTTGGGAGCTGCACTTTTCACAGGAGAATCCAACTAACTGCATATAGGCTATTATGTTGAGCTACGATTCATTCAGAAATTGGCATCCCACTAGAGGTTTGCACATTTCGAGGGAATACTATCAGTCACTGCTGCCGTTTCATTCCTGTTATGTAGTATTTCAGGCCAGTAATCTGTGCTTGTGTGTCCTTATCAGCACTGGGCTGTACTGGAAATGGTTGACTTTATCAACGTAAATGAAGAAGAAAACACTTAATTTTCTCTGAAACAGTGCCAGCAGTTAAAGGTGGACAAATGACACATAAAACTGACATTTTATAGTTGTTTTCATAATTTAAATAAATAAAAAAACCTGTTCAGTCACATTGAAAATTTATCTCACCTTCATATTTATGAAAGTAGCATCAACAATTTCAGATGGGCTGCCAATAAGAACCTCCTTTGAGAGAGAAACAAGTTGAATGCGTCCTATTTAAATCATTGACATCTGGATCTTGTGTTGTCTTTGTTTTTTTATTGAAGTGTGTGGTACCATTATACCATGTTCTAAAGAGCTCTCTAATGCCTTCAGAAAAATGTTGTGGATGCCTGTGTGGCAAAGAGTTAAAGAGATCTCTAAATTATTTGAAATAAATTATTCCACTGTAAGGAAAATTGTCTACAACAGGCGTAGATTCCCAGTTTGCAAGGACTGGTCGTCCCAGCAAATTCAGCCTTAGAGCACAGCGCTTGATGCAAAAAGAAATCACCAAGAACTCAAAATTTCATCAGAGGATGTTCAAGTAAGTCTTGCAACTGTTGATGTCAAAGTGCAGATGACTATTAATCAGAAAGAGATTGCACAAAGTTGTCCTGCATGGGAGACATTTTGGAATTCTATTAAGTATTTATTAAATAATATTAAGAACAAGAAGTGTGTGTCAGTCAGTAGCATCAGTGGTGTGGTGAGGGTAGTTGTCAGTAGCAGCAAACCAAATGAGGACGAATGTGGCTGCAGCGACAAACAAGGCGGAGAGAGAGAGATAGCATGGAAGGATGGGCCTTTTATAGCCTGGGAGCGCTGGACCCAAGTGCTCCAGGCAGGCAGGAGCACCCACTCAGAGTCCGGCACCTCAGTGATCTGAAAACAGAGTGCAAATATGAAATACACCCAATATGCCTAAACTAACCATGATAGCCATTGCAAGTGGAAATAGACATGTATGGACTAAAGCTTTTTGAGAAAAGAAGCTCATACTAGTTGTGAAGTATGTTCTGGTTTGGGGTTACTTCACTGCCTCAGGAACTGGGCAGCTTGCAGTCATTGACTGACTGGGATTGGGTGATACATTATCATTCCAACAACCAGTGACTGCTGATATATTCACAGAGGTGTCTGACACTATTTGAAAAGAGTCTGATGCCATCAGATCAGTGTTTCCCATACATTGATTTATTTGTGGCAGCCTGCCACAATATCAATACTGACTGCCACATATTGATTTTCTATTTTTTATTTTAAATGCATAAAATCTTCCTGCTCCCTCTCTCTCTCTTTATCTCTCTGCCTCACAAACACATTGACAATGGATTCATCAGTGAACAGACCCTCCTCTCCATGCACATCCATCAAAACATGTGTGGGAGGAACGATTGTTGTTGGATTAATCAATCCAGAATTCATGAATGGTTTGCATCATCAACAGCTCTGCACAAATTTGTCCAAAACGGATGTATTTAAGTTTACTCTGATAAACTGGTATATCTGTTCTTAACACAAACACTGTCAAACTTGGAGACCCAACTCTTCAGTTAAGTTACTGTAAGCATGTAAGGAGCCGTGTTGCCTTTCCAGAACTGTGGCTCTGGTCTGGCTTATAGCTGCAAACTAGGTTTTACTGTCTGCACCAACTCTGCAGTGATAAGAAGAGAGACATGTTGTTATGTTGCATGAACCAGGCCTTAGCGAACATGGTACACAACATTAGGATGACTGTTATACTGTGATTTGTGCCTGAACACAGTTGATGACAGGCTCTTAACCACCACTGTCTGCATGCATTTACATTATTCTTTGCTGAGTCAGGCAGGTCATTAAATTAGGAAAATGAAACAACAGATACGTGCATCTAATCACCCAATCCAAAAGCCAATGTCAAAGATTTGTGGTTAGTTATGTGACTCCTACAAGAAGTTACTTCTGCTAAAAGGGGGTGATACTAACTTGTATTTCCACTGAAATATGTCATATCTATTTGTATTTTTATTTAATAAAAGTTTGAAAAAGCTACATTTGTTTGTGGCTATGTTCAAGCATATATCCTTTATCTGAACACACTGTTGCAAAGAAGATCATACGTTTGCTTGTCCAAATATAGTGTATCAAAAAAGCCAAATTTCCACTGTATGTACTTATTTTTCCTAATGACTATGTGCAGCACAAGCCGAGTTAGAGGAACATATAGGCTGAGCAGCAGGATTTCATTTCAGTGTTAACAGAGAGAACTTTGTTGACAGTCCTCGCACATCTTTCCCCCCCCTCAGTGTTAGAAATGCTCACACACACACACACACACACACACAAAACGCTGATGGGATGGAAAGTCACTGGCGACACAGAGAGCATGGGGAGCAAGAGCGATTTGGAGTCAGGAGTTATGTCTTAGCAGCTGTCAGAAGATCCAGCTGATATCAGATATGTTTTTGCTCATGGGAAGTTCAACCCTCATTTCCCAACTTGAGTTTCTGCAATTTTTCCATGCGACCTTTGCCTCACTTTTTTTTCTCTCTTGCACCTCTACCTCATTATTCCCACTTTGTATTCTCCTTCCATTTCTCCTTGTTCGTCTCCATGTTCCTTCATGTATTTCTTTTTCCACTTTTCCGCCTATTTACTCCTCTTCCTTCACTCATCTCTTGCACCGTCTGCACAGGCAAGCTCATGCATGCACACGCCTCCTCCCCTGTACTTGCAATGACAACAGGCGCCAGGCTGTGAGGAAGAGGCAGCTTTCAGAGGAAAAACAGAACCAAGAGACATTTCACACTTGCCCTTGCTTTCATTGATCGCAGTTCTTCCTTCCTGGGTCGGCTGAAGGCGGAGCATGTCTGATCAAATAGGCTATCGGCTCCCTGTAGTTTGTGCTAGATGTTGACGTCCAGCTTATTTACAGTGGTTTTGTGGATTTGTAATCAGATTCCTGTCATAGTTTTGCATTAGCAATACTGAAGCATTTGCATGTCTTGTTAGGTAAGAATGAGCAGCAATGAGGTCAGAATATATGTTTTTTTTTTGTCAGGGGAAAGGTAATGCAGTGATAAATGTAGCTGCTCTACAAACAAAGCCAGTAGAGGTTGTTTTGTCTGCAGTGTCCTCTGGCCTCAGCTGCGCGCACA
>OMNN01051598.1:25356-41546 GCA_900302755.1 Chromis chromis | reverse complement strand
GTGGTGTTCTGCTGGAAAACCTTGGATATAGGCATCCATGTTGATGAGACTTAGACACCCAAATAAACATTTTCCCAGAACAAGCACACTTCCTCATGCAAATAGCAATCCCAAATGTCACTGGCCTACCCCCACAGGAAAATGCACCCCGCCACATGGCAAAAACATCAACCAATCAGGAACATCTTGAGGAACATGACAATAGCCCAACATGTTGATTTGAGCTCCAAACTTCCTAGACCCCATTCTGATCAAGCATCAACAGGATGCAGTGGAACAAGTTTGTTTGACAGAGGCCCCACTGCATGAGCCAGAGTACCCAAAGGATCCACTGCCAACATCCTGGTGCCAGACCCCATAGGACACCCTGAGAGGTCCTCTTGTCCGTGCCCAATAGTTCAGAGCATTTTTAACCACATAAGGGGGACCAACACAATATTAGGCAGGTGGTCATAACGTTATGCCTGATCGTTGTATACATATTTACTCACACTGGAAGCAGCTTCTCTGCTCATATACTATGGTAAGCTTTTAGTTGCTCATTCATTCATATAGTAAATGCTATTGCCACAACAAAAAAATAATCACATTTTCTCTTTGCTTTCAACATAGTGCCAGTGTTTCAGGGGATTACTCAATTAAGCTGTATGAATTGTTATTAAATCATACTTTAATTTGTCAGATAAGCTTTAGCTAATGGTAGAAGTACTTTTACCATTATGTAAAATCCATTATTTTAGATTTTAAACAGTAATTTAAAACAGTAATTTATATCTTTGTATTGATTATCGTCATATTGTTGGTGTAGTAACCCCGGTACTTATTTGAATTTGAGTCATCATAAAGCCAGTGTAGATCAAAGCAAATAAAACTGAACATAAAACATAAACAAAGGTTCCCTTGGTCTTTGTCCTCATCCCGTCATTCTGTCCTCCCCTCCCAGAGCTGATTTTCTCAAGTCACAGTGTCCCAGTGCTGCCCTCTCCTGGCCCTCAGTCAGACTGTATCACCGCTCTTTGGTGGCTCGCTCCACCTCCAAATCCAGAGAGCAGGAGGAGGGAGGTGATGCCATCTCCTCACACCATTCTCCTGTAGCCAAACGCAAGAGGACCACTAGTCAGGGTGACGCATACTACACAAATACCTGTATTGATACACTGTGCACTTTAACTGTGATACTTAATATGTGTTGCTTAAATAATGGAGGTAATGTACTGAAAAGTTCTGTCTTAACTTTGATTCCTAAAAACAGTTAGAGATGTAGGTCAACAAACTGTTATTAGAGATGGTAATGATTTGTTGACAAGAAAGTTTCCCTGACCCTCAAAAGCAACTGAGGCTACAAACAATACATTTTTAATGATTATTTCTATTTTTTCTAATTAACTATAAAGGGAAATGCATATCATGTGTTCCTCCAAGCTTGAGGTGATGTGTTCACATTCCCTTTTATGTCCAGCCAACAGTCTGTAAGATTTGATTCAATTTGCAGTCATATAAAGAAGAGAAATACAGATTTCAAAAGCTTGAACCAATATATATATTTGATCATGTTGTTCAACATGACTTAAACAAATAATCATTTATTAAAACTGTCAGTTTTGTTGATTGACTAATTGCAGAGAGTGACTTTGTGACAGTTTACCAAAGAATCATAGGTAGTAACCTGTCTCCTCCAGGTTCAGCGTCCAGCACTGCCAGAGGATCCTGGTTGAACAGCATCAGTATCCACAGCAACCTGCCCACGCCAGCCCTCACCTCCACCGTCGAGAAACAGCCAACCAAGCAGCTGGTCTCCCCGAAACCCAGATCCACGGAGTCAGATATCGGTACTGGCTTAAGTGAGCTGGACTCAGAGGATGAGTTCTACTTAGTGTAAGTTGGGTTTTATCATCAGTACATCTGTAGTGTCTCCTATTTCAATTTCAGAGGTTTGGAAATTACTGCCAGGCACCTGCCAAATGCTGAAAATTGCCATGGGTCAAAAACTTTCTGTTGGTCAATCTGTGTTCTGTTCTAAATTTTGTGCTGTATTACTGAGAAAAGGTCGAGTCAGCTTTTAAATCAACAAGTTACTGTGTTCAACAGAGGAAGCAAAATCTGTGATTTGATCATCACAGCTCCAGCAGATACTGTTTGTTTGCTTTGTGTTGTTAAAATAAAGTTTTAGAATGTCAGTTTACCTCATATATTAACTCAGATACAGTTAGTAGACAGACAAGTGGATAATTTACCCCCTGCTGCCCTCCAGGCCACGGATGCGAAAGGTGAACCCCACCAAGCGACGCCTGCCTTCCTTAACCCACACCACCCCGACTCTGGAGCAGCAAGACCTGAACTCCCACCTCAACTTGTAAGTGGAGAAGATGAACTGTTTCACATCAGAATATTTTTTACTGATTACGAAATGTGACTATTTGTCTCATTTTATGAACACTATTTTCAGCCAGGAATAATCTCAAAGTATTGATTTGTGTTTGTGCTGCGTAGGCTTTCTCTGATGGAGGACAACAATGCGGAAAGAGAAGAGCCTGAGATTGAAGATTACGCAAGTGACTCTGACTCTCCGTATACACTGGTAAAAACAAAATACCTTCAAATATGTTGGTCCCCCAATTTTTAAAACAAATCACACTCATTTGAACAGATATACTCTTCTCACGCTTAAGGTGTCGGCTTTAAACCCTGTATTTATCTGTATAGTTTTTCAATTTTAGCATTAATGCTGTAATGAGTGTAAGTAGCACCTGGTTAACAGAGCTACAGTCAAATTAATGCCCAAAAAGTACATTATATTGTTACATTGTGATATGTGGAGCCTACTACAGTCATTTATGTCATAATTATGGCAGCAAATCTAGTACCACTGGGGGTCGTATGCCTTTTATTTGCTTGACAGATACTTTTTACAAAAATGTAAAGGTCCTCGTAGTTTCAGTCGTAGCATCTGGACTTGGTTGAGTTAGCTAGAAGACGTTCCACCTCTCATCCAAGAGGCTTCATCAGTTCTAAATTGACTGGTTGGGAGTTCCAGATTTTATACTCTTCTGGAGCCATTAACACTATTGAAGCTCCAGTCTGCTGGGTGAGTTTTTCCCCTCTCCTCACTATGCGAGTCATTAGGTCCTTCCCTCTCACAATGGAGTTCGTTATTTGCCATTGTGGCCAGGTGAGAACGGTGCCAATGAGGGTCATTAGGTCCTTCCCTATCACAGTGGGGTTCGTTAGGGCCCTTGGTGGCCAGATGAGAAAGGTTTCTGTTCTTCAAGAAGAACAGAACGTCACCTTCTTTACCCAAGAAGAACAGAAAACTTTCTCACCTGGCCACAAAGGGCCCTAACGAACCCCATTGTCAGAGGGAATGACCTAATGACTGGCATAATGAGGCGAGGGGCAACAGACGCCCAGCAGACAAAAGCTTAAATAGTGTCAATGGCTCCTGAAGAGTATAAAATCTGGGACCAGTCAGTCTAGAACTGATGAAGCCTCTTGGACGAGAGGTGAAACGTCTTTGAGCTAACTCAACCAAGTCCAGATGCTACGATTGAAACTACAAGGATAACCATGACCTGGATGACTCAGAATCTTCACAGACAAAAATGTAAAGGCACAATAAGGACTAAATTCTTGGCAAGCTCAAACCTTTCTTTACCGTGTTTTTGTTTTGCAGCCTTCCACACGTCACACCTCAACCAGCATCATTGATGAGCTTTTTGACTGAGGTCAGCCCTGCATCATTTCTTCAACACTACCGCATTTTCAGGGGTTACAGTATTGAAGTGTGATAAATATTAGAGCTCTGTTCCTCTCAATGACCTTGTACTGAGTTCACTTATCAGGTCTGTTTCAGTTTGGCATTTTGTTGGTTGGTTGGATTATGAAGTCTGGAGATAAGACCTGTTCGTTTAAATTGCCGAATGTTAAAAATAAATGTTACGGTCTAGATAGATTCCTGTTAGCTAACAGAAAGCTGAAAGTCTCCTGTGTTCCACATTTTGAATTTCATATTTTGCACTATGTTTGACAGCACCTTTTGATTTTGATGAACACTTGTTGATCGAATGTTTATTAAAAGATGCTTAATTGGGCAAAATACCAGTCCAAGTGTTTTTAATTAGTTTGCAAGGTGTTTATAAATGATTGTGACAGAGTAATGCCCCATTTATTTATCAATAAAACACAAATTCAAACTAAACTCTCTTTCGAGACATTAAGATTTTAGAAGTTTTTATTGATATTCAATAGCTTTTACTGATTTCTTGCTTTTTGCCAGGCAGACCTAACCATACTATTTCACCCAACAACTCTTACTGAGAGCTGCACGGTGGCTCGGTTGTTAGCACCGGTTCGCGTCCCGGTTAGGACGCCTGGGATCTTTCTGTGTGGGCGTGGGTTTTCACCGGGTACTCCGGCTTCCTCCCACAGTCCAAAAACATGTTGAGGTTAATTGATTATTCTAAATTGTCCATAGGTGTGAATGTGAATGTGCTCGGTAGTCTGTCTCTATGTGTAGCCCTGCGATAGGTTGGCGACCTGTCCAGGGTGTCCCCTGCCTTCACCTGAGTCGGCTGGGATAGACTCTAGCCCCCCGCGACCCTACAGAGGATTGAGCGGTGTACAGATAATGGATGGATGGACTCTTACTGAATGAAAGAAAGCTACACATTAAATAGGGATCAGAGCATTCTGCCTCATTTTTGGGGGGAATGTTTGAGCATTTCCTGCATTATGTTGGTTTTTTAATGCCCTGATGTGTACCTATTCTGAATCAGTTTATGGAGGAAATGTCTATTTACATAAAGGAAAACACAAAACTCAGGCACAGTGAGTTACAACTGTGTGTGTTTATATATTACATATACATTTACATATTAAAGTTGACCTAACATCCCTGAAATGCATGCCTGCAACTGTACACTACAGGGTATAGAAAAAACTGTCAAATAAGCAAGAATAAAAAAACATTTATTTAGACAAATTAACAAATCAGACAGTAAAATTGATATGCCATAAAGCCAGATGATCTACATCAGGGGTGGACAATCCTGGTCCTCGAGGGCCACTATCCTGCATGTTTTAGATGTTTCCCTCTTCCAACACACCTGATTAAAATGATCAGGATTGTTATCAGGCTTCTGCAGAGCTTGATGATGAGCTGATGATGAGGGAAACATCTAAAACATGCAGGATAGTGGCCCTTTAGGACCAGGATTGCCCACCCCGATCTACATAATGGAATGGGGCCTTTATTTTCCTATTTTCACTATTATTTTCATGATCACTTGAAAGTGGAAAATCCTACAAAATCCAACACACTTATTAACCCTGGCTTCTGTGGGGACAACCTAATGAAAAACAAGGAAGTACAGTCTGTAGTTTGAAGTGGATTCTGTAACACTCCTCCAGATTAGAATTTAGCACCTAAATAAATAAGAAGTAAAATATACTATACTGTACTTATATACCGTACTTCCTGTTTTACAAAGACAGCCAGCCTGTTGAAATATATGAAGCTGCCCTTTAATGTTTTTTTTAAAATTCAGAATTAGAAGCCTGTCCTATAATTACACAGGGTGTTTGGTTGTTTTTCATATAATTTTAGAACCCAGACAGTACAAATGTATGATTATAATCTAAATCACCTATTAAGAGGTAAGAGAATAGGAGGATAGAAGGAATATCTCGTGCAAGATATTGCTTAGGAAAGTCACACATGAGAATAAGTAAGTACGTAAGTAAATTTATTTATAAAGCGCTTTTCGCAGACAAAAGGTCACAAAGTGCTTTACAACAGCCATAAAATACTAGAAAACGCAAAAACGATAAAAAGACTACTTGAGCTACGAAGTTAAAAGTGCAAAACTGCACAATACACAGTTAAAAGCACAGTACACAGCAACAGAAACGCACAATAAATAAATAAAACAAGTACGGTGCTAGTGCATAATTACCCAAATGCTTGTCTAAACAGTCTTACAGGGTGTCTTTAGCTGGCTTTTAAAAGACACCAGAGACTCAGCAGACCGTAAAGGTGCTGGCAGAGCATTCTAATATTTAGTATTGGAGTACTTTAAGCATAATAGAATAGCAATAACATATAATATTGACAAATTAAAATGAAGCTCAAGTAGAAAAGCTAGAGGTAATACTGGCAATTATACTGAAATAGGAAAGTAGTACTGCACATAACAGTTAAATACTGATGTGTGACGGTGTTTTTAATGCTTGACTTTGTCTTACAGCCGTGACAAAAGAGGAATTTCTGTTTTTACTTGGAACAGACAATAAAGTTATCTATCTATCTATCTATCTATCTATCTATCTATCTATCTATCTATCTGAAACTGATACTGACAATACTGTTGTTAAAGTCATATTGCAAGGGGTGAAAATGAAGTATTTAACTAGTTGCCACAATCTTTTATAATAACTACCAAAGAAGATGATGCACCGGTTATGGACATACAGTGCATAGGACAATACTAAGATAACTTTATTGTCCACTGTGGAGGAAATTTGTCTTCGCCCTCTCATAGACACCAAATTACACAGGACAAATTAAGACACTCCACAATGTACAACAAAAAGAAAGGAAGAGTTGTGCAAACAGGGAAAATACGGCAACAGCGGATGTAAATACTGTAGCCCTCTGAGGAGATCACTTTGTACAGTCATGTCCTGTTCATATGGCGTTCAGAGCTTGTATGGCATGTGGCACAAAAGATTTTTTATATATATAGCGGCTCGCCCTCGAGAGTCTAAATCTGCGACCAGATGGTAGAAGTTCAAACTGTGAGTGTAAGGGGTGTGAAGGAGTCCCCAGATATCTGTCTGGCCTTCCTCCTACCAAGTTGTTGCTGTGGCTTACCAACCACCTTTCCCTGCAATGTTTACGATCGAGGACAGCTTGTTTTTTTTGCCTCACATTCAGATTGCCGTACCAAGCAGCTATATTAAACTGCAAGATGCTTTCAACAAGGCCTCTATACGCCATTTCCAGTATGTGTATACTTACACCCAAACTCTTCAGTTTCCTGATTAAAAACAGTCGCTGATTTGCTCTCTGAGTGCTCACTGAAGCTCAAGGTGGAATCGATGATTGTACCCAAATACTTAAAATGATCCACAACCTCCACAGGCTCGTTATTAAGAATTCCTTTCGTTCGTCTAATCATTCACTTTTTTTTGTCTCCATACCTGCTGCTGTGAAATCTTCCTGCACATATTCATCTATTTAGCATACTTATTTATATATCTCGTACTTCACTCATAGGTTTATTGTATATTGTTAAAATGTTTTTATAGTAGATTGTTTATCTTTTCTGTATAGGGTTTATTATGTTGTTGTTTTTTTGCTTTTTTAAAAAATCTTTTTGCTGCTGTAACAAGTGAATGTCCCCGTTGTGGGATTAATAAAGTATAATCTACAAGTTTAAATAACACCTTCACCTTAAAACTGACCATACTCACGCTGAGGTGTATCATGTCTGCCATCAAGCAGTAGCACAAAGCTTCACCATGTGAGTTTTCGTGGGGTAACTTTCACCCTGTTTACCCTGTTGACACACTGTGGATGAAATCCAATCATCGCATTTCGCGCCATTCCTGACAAACAGGGCGGAAGTTCTTCTGGTCACATGACACGCCGTCGCCCGCAACTTTCGCGCCACCACGAAATCCCGCCTCTCCGCGCCGAAAGGAGCGACGTGATTGGCTGCCGGGGACGTCAGACTCGCGCCACTTCTTGCACCGCGACCGGGAGAGACTGCAGGCTGCGAGTGAATGAATACTCGTCTCCGGTGACCGTAAATACCCTAAACCGTGAGTTTAAGCTGCATTTTTCGGTTCACTGGGACCTCAGAAGTTTAAAATCAAGTCACTACACCTGAAGCTCAACGTGTGCAGCCATGGCTCGTAAGGATTATGCGGCAGAGAAAGGTGAGGAGATATCTTTCACTGTAACGGCATGGCAGCAACAGGTTGGCCCTGGAACTTCTCACTAAACGTGTCTTTTATAATGCTGTGTAAGTTGGTGAATGTGCATCATGGGTCATTATTGGGTAGAAAATCGGATAACTTATTGTGTAATCTTAAATCATTGTGTTCAGTCTTACCTAAATAGCGTTATGAACTCCTAATTTCCCTCCTAACTAACTTTACTTAAACACAATCCTGTAAAATCTGCATGTTACTGTGCATGTATGTGGTTCAACACACCTGGTGCATGTTGGGGCTGCTGGTAAGTGAAGTTGCACAAACTTTAGTGAACTAACCTGCCGGTAAGGAGCGGAGCATTCATTGTCTGAGGGCTTGTGACTGACTGCACGGTGACCCGGATGGATCCTTAAACAAAGGAGCAGGCGCCACTGAGCAAAGCACATGTCCACCGATAGACCCAGAGGACGGGAACCTTCACGAAACGTTGCCTTTAGGTTCCTGCTTTATGGTGTTTGTTTACAACTTTATTGTAAAATCCTACAAAAACTAACCATTTCTGTTTATTGGGAAGTCTACTGGGTGGTTTGTGAAGGCACAATGGAGTTCTTATCAACCCATCATGTCACACAGTTGACTGCATGTGCTTGTTTTGCTCTCTAATGTGTAATAATGTTTAAACTAAAGGCACTTTACGACTTCACTTTACTTTACGTTTAACTTACTTATAGAAAAGGAACGTTAGATTCATCTTCTGGCACAAATAACGTGATAACTTACACAAACTTAAAAAGTTCTGGCTTGTTGCAAACATTTTTCACACAAAACGTCAATAAATTAACCGGCAGCTTCTTTTTAAACTATCAAAATATTAAGTTAGTGCTTGATTCAGGTGTTTAAAGTGTCCCCACTGGCTGCCCCGCACTAACTGCGCTACATTAGCCTGCTAGCTAACCGAGCTAACTCTCATTAGCTTCACTGTCAGTTAACAAGTTTACGTGCCATTTTGCATTTCTTGCGGTTTGAATTAAAAATAACAGCTGCACAAAAGGCTGCTGGTCCGTGTCAGACCACTTAGAAGGGCTGTTTTTTTGTGGGGTCGGTGTTCATGACATTTATGGACAAACACTTCTTATATCTGTTAAAGTCTAAAATGTGTAGCATTAATGTTAACGCCTGCTGCTAATATTCAACACTATAACAGGATATATTTCAAAAGCAGGGTGGTTAAAATGTGTATTAGTGCTTAAGTCTGAAATTCCAGTTGACGTTACATAACCAATGCCTCTAAATAGTCGTTAGTTTAAATATTTATTTTGCTTCTCGGCTAAAACAGAAACTTTACGAGGACCTGAGTCACCGTCTAATCTGTGAATTCAACAGCCGCATTAACCCGACCGTTAAACGTTCCAAGTTATAGTCGGAGTCAGTCAAGCCCTTCAGAAACCAGACGTGTTAAACATTAAATCAGCGACTTGTGCTTACCGCTTAGTGATTATGTTAAGAATAGTGTCTGTAAGCGTCGGAGCTGCTGTCTGCGCTCGACACGGCGGCTAACCTGAGCTAACGTTAGAAGATGGCTGGCCGTGGTCTGAAAACAACAGTCGGGACTAGTTTCCGCGGCGGAGCACTCGCGGAGGGATATCTGAGTGACGGGGCACAAAAGCCATGTGCTGCTTTGTTTACAATAACATCCTCGAAGAGAGAAATAATAAAGCAGAGCCGCGGATTTCCTGCTACAGCGTCAAAGTAAGTGGGGTGTTGCGATTATCGTGCGACGACTAGTTTCGTTCCCCGCGACGTGGAATTAAATATTATTTGTAGTTGTGTGTCTTTCGAGAAGTGGGGGATATTTTCCCAAAAAAAAATGGACACTGAACTGAGCGCGCCTGTTGTTGTTGTATTTACATTCTCACCCTGAAGCTATCTGCGGCGCGACGCCACTTATTTCACTGTAAAACTGCGATGGTAGCCGGAGCCGAGCGGAATCCGCCTCATGTTGTGCACCAGTGGCAGTTTGTGCTTTACTGTAGGCAATAGTGACTCATCGAGATTACAGGATGCCATGTTACTCAACAAAGGGGGTCGTCGCAGGACAACAAATTAGCTCCCAGTGTGTAGGCCCACTGCTGGTGATCTTAATCAACATTTTCAACAGCTTTAAACTTAGAAAACAGCTTTAATATTTAAACAAATCTAAAGGTAACTCCAGTAAACAATTGTTTCTTTGTGTGTACAGCTAACAATCTCCACCTAGTGTCTGCTGGATGTGGCCTGTGTTTTTTTTTTCCTGCTGTAAAATAATGCTGAAGGTGTTTTTGTTTTGTTTTTGCAGAGAAATGCAAAAGGTTCCTGCAGGAGTTTTACTCTGAGGATGACAATGGGAAGAAGGTGTTCAAATATGGAGCTCAACTTGTAAGTAAAGAGAGATGCAATAAGAATAGGTTTAGTTGACTGTTCTGGGCCTGGCTATAGGAGGGCTGCTGCTGCTGCTGGATTGTATTGACATTATCACACTAACCTGAATGAATGTGGTGGGGTGGTGCTAATGGGTGCTGATAGATTTGTCAGTGAAGTGAACAGAGCAATTTTCTTTTGTCCTCTAAAATTATCTTTTGCTGAAGGTTTTCATTAGTAATTTTATATTGGCTAAAATCTAGAAGCAAATTCAAATGTTATCTTTATCCATTTATCAAAACCCAGTAAGTATTTTCAGTACTCTTTGTTTTGTTTTGTTTTTACATCAGATGCACTAAAACCACTCAGGCAAATTTTATGAAGGAGCCTATTAAATTTTAATGCAAATCCAGATTACTTTGTATAAATTGGAGATGGGACATTGATCTTGGTGCAGGGCTGTGTCCTTCTAAGTTGACCAAAGGCGCTAAGGTTATCAGCTGCACAATTGCTTTGTCATCTGGATTATGTGTTTGCCAAAAGTGTAGGTCATTGTAATCACGTTAGAATACATTTGTAACTGGACTCACTGCCACAGCCATTTTATGTCGGAGGCAGTGTAGCGGTGTCATTGTTGTGTTATTGAGCAGTACCTGCAGTCAAAGTCATGTAAGTGTTTAGCAGCTTGTCTAATTACTTGTCCGTGTGTGCAGGTGGCCCTGGCCCACAGGGAGCAGGTGTCTCTCTTTGTGGAGCTGGATGATGTGGCAGAAGAAGACCCTGAGCTGGTTGAGAGCATCTGCGAAAACGCCAAACGCTACACGGACCTGTTCGCTGATGCCGTTCACGAGCTGCTGCCTGATTACAAAGAAAGAGATGTATGTAGAGCCTTGCATTGAATAACATGGTGTCTTTCTTGAAATAAGTAGTTTTTTTAACACTATTGTATTTTTATTATCAGTTTTTCTTTACTTTTTGATTTGAGTTTTCTAAAAACTGAAACCTATCTGTTTACTAAATGTTTCATATTAAGGTTGTGGCCAAAGATTCTCTGGATGTCTACATCGAGCACAGGCTGATGATGGAACAAAGGGGTCGTGACCCTGCAGATACTCGGGACCCTCGCAACCAATACCCACCTGAACTCATGAGGAGATTGTAAGTTAACTCATATCTGGGGTTGAATTTTATTACATGTTTCTATTCAAGTATAAATAATACCTCATTTTAATCTCCTATCCACAGTGAGATGTACTTTAAACCACCTAGTACCGGTAAACCCAAAGTGGTGCGTGATATTCGAGCTGACAGCATCGGTCATCTGGTGACCGTTCGAGGCATAGTGACCCGTGCAACTGAGGTGAAACCAATGATGGCCGTAGCTACGTACACATGCGACCAGTGTGGCGCTGAGACCTACCAACCAGTAAGATTGGATTTAATCATATAATCATTTAGATATTGTGGTGAAGTCTATATCCTAATGTCTTCTCCTTGTCCTTCAGATCCAGTCTCCCTCCTTCATGCCCCTCATCATGTGTCCCAGCCAAGAGTGTATCACCAACAAATCTGGAGGTCGACTCTACCTTCAGACCAGAGGCTCCAAGTTTGTCAAGTTCCAGGAGCTGCGTATTCAAGAACATGTAAGGAACCATGTACAGTGAAATGCTTGTATTCTGTTAATTTAGTAAGTTCCTGTTTACTCATGAGTTTTGTTTGATGTTCTGCAGAGCGACCAGGTGCCTGTTGGCAATATTCCAAGGAGCATGACAATTTATGCCCGAGGTGAAAACACTCGTCTTGCCCAACCAGGAGACCATGTAGCCATCACAGGAATCTTCCTCCCTCTGCTGCGCACAGGCTTCAGTCAGGCTGTCCAGGTAATTTTAGTTTTAGACCCTAAACCCTGAACTCAATCCTGTCTGTACAAAAAATAAATATGATAGGTACCTTTCTTCATTATTGCTATGTAGGATTTGCATCTTATCTTGATTTGGTCTTTTTAGGGACTCCTGTCAGAAACCTATCTGGAGGGTCACTGCATCACACTCATGAACAAGACGGAGGACGATGTGCTCGGTAACCAAGAGCTGACTGATGAGGAGCTGCGCAGCATCACAGGTAAGGATCTGTCTGGTGGACACGAGTACAGTGGGAATAGATTACCTGTAAAGGATGACAATGCAAAAAATTGTTTCAGTAGCTGAAGTGACTCTATTCTGTTACAGATGAAGGATTCTATGAGAAACTTGCTGGCTCCATAGCACCAGAAATCTATGGACATGAAGATGTGAAGAAGGCTCTGCTCCTGTTGCTGGTTGGAGGAGTTGAACAGGCTCCCAAAGGCATGAAAATCAGAGGTGAGAACAAACACATGCCCCTTAAGCTCTTACCAGACAATCGGTTTTCTGAAGGAAATAAAAGTTGTTTGAAATTCTCTGTGTTTACTCTTTCTTGTGACAAAATGTTATATTGCTTAAGATGTTAAAGCTCTCATAGAATGACCAAGGCTTTTGAAAGACACAACTTTTAACTAAGACAGAATTCAATTCAGTAGGAGTTCCACTAGTTTTGTGCATATCGTCCTCTCCTGTTAGTATGTGTGGGTGTATATTTAAAGTGATTTACCCTCATGAAATGTTGTAATAACTGCAACACTCTTCAATCTTCGCTCTGTTTTGGTTTCTTGTCACTCAAGGCAACATAAATATCTGCCTGATGGGAGACCCAGGAGTCGCCAAGTCCCAGCTGCTGTCCTACATTGACCGTCTGGCTCCTCGAAGTGAGTCATGTTTGTCAGAGTAAAAGTCCTGCATCTGGTTTAATATTTTATCTAGTAAGGCATTTTCTTTCCATTTGGTCTTTCACTGTAAATTATTAACTTTTGAAATGAAGGATAGACTTGAGTTATTGTCTGTTTTTAAGTTTTGAACATTATTAATGTGGGAAAAGCATCCTGTGAATACCAGTGTGGTATAGTATTGGGGTTTTAACTTTTAGAAATAAGCCAGTAATGTGTTTTGATCCACATCTAATTTAATCACTTTCTCTCTGGTATTCAGGTCAGTACACAACAGGCCGTGGATCGTCCGGCGTCGGTCTGACTGCAGCAGTGATGCGTGACCCCCTAACTGGTGAAATGACCCTTGAAGGTGGAGCTTTGGTGCTTGCTGACCTGGGCATCTGCTGCATTGATGAGTTTGATAAGATGGCGGACGCTGACCGAACAGCCATCCACGAGGTGATGGAACAGCAGACCATCTCCATCGCTAAGGTAATGTTAATAACTGCCAGAACCCTAATTGGAAACAACTGTCTGAGACTTTTAAAGCTCATGCCTGTGTAGCATCCCAACTAATGTTGTTTCTCCCCCCTCCAGGCTGGCATCATGACCTCCCTGAACGCCCGTTGTTCTATTCTCGCAGCAGCCAACCCTGCCTACGGCCGCTACAATCCCCGGAAGAGCCTTGAGCAGAACATTCAGCTGCCGGCCGCTCTGCTCTCCCGTTTCGACCTGCTCTGGCTCATCCAGGACAAACCGGATGCTGATGCTGACCTGCGCCTGGCCCAGCACATCACCTATGTCCACCAGCACTGCCGCCAGCCTCCCACTCACTTCACCCCCATTGACATGAAGCTGATGAGGTGATAATTTGCATTATTTCAGGATTTTAGTTGCAGATTGACTGCTCTATCAAACCATTTTTAACAATTTGAAGATGTTCATCCCTCATAATTCTACATACAGCTGTGTACTAGACAACATTGCCTTTAAACTAAATCATACCATTTCTCTTCAGGCGCTACATAGCTGTGTGTAAGAATCGGCAGCCTGTGGTGCCCGAGTTACTGGCCGATTACATCACTGCTGCTTACGTGGAAATGAGAAAAGAGGCTCGAGTCAGCAAAGACACCACCTTCACCTCCGCCCGTACCCTCCTCTCCATCCTCCGTCTCTCCACTGCCCTGGTGAGAATTACACATCCAGTCAAGTTAGCTGTGGATGGTTGGAAACTTTCACAATCCATCTGCACTGGTTCAGACTCAATATCGGGTCTATAATTTTGTCAGACATGTATTTACTTTCGCAATGGAGCATGATTACTAATGGATTCCAATTATGTATATTTAAATGGTCCAAAAATGTATTGTATTATGGGATGACTGCTTGTTTTCATCAATGTGTGTCTTAACAGTTAAGTGTGTGATAAAGTGCTTACAGTGCAGGTAGTGATAATAACCTGGCCTACTGCAGTGTGAGCACTTCTTTCCCACGCTGGACAAAAGCTCTTCAGTCGACCAAACCAGTATCAACTCCTCATTACCAGTGACTTAGTAATAATAAATACATGTGCTTGTAATAACTAAAAATGCTGTGAAGAAGGAAATATCATGAACTAAGTCATTTATCTTGCATTGTCTCTGCCTCTGGTTGTCAAAAGTGCTGTTTGTGCAGGTAGCAGTCATCCACCTACTGCAAAACCAGCACTTCAGGTAAACAGGTAGGCAATGTGCTGCACACAGACATCCACAAGAGGGCAAAACGCTGCCACAACCGCACCTGTGTGGGGGGAAAACTGCTGTAGTTGTGGTGTTGACAATACAGCAGCCCCACAGCTGCACATCAGCCTAATTCTATATATGTTCTGATGACTCGTTTGTTAATTTATATCTTCATAACCACGAGGGAGCTGTGTTTTTAATGTTATTCCTGATCCTGGCCAGCTTTGCAGGGTGGGCAGTCAGCCTGTGTGCGTTAGGAGCAGCTGTGCAAACCCATGCAAAACTGACCATGGCCGGGGCTGTCACCAGTGTTTCCTATGTAGAAATTTGATATTGAGAGTATTGAAGGTTTGTTTTTTTTAGCCTTTGTGTGTGGTGTTTTAATTTCAACCTGTAGAGAGACTAGCTGGTGTTGAGAGGCGGAGACTTGGGCAATTGCCGGCCATCCCAGAGGGCATTGCACTTGTCTCGGTCTGACAGTGCCGGCACAGCGCAGCCTACGTTGACATGGATGTAGCAGGATATTTGTATTTTTTCACTTGATCAAACTTAGAGCTCAACACTATCCACTTTCCGTCATCTAGGCTCGACTTCGCATGATGGACACTGTGGAGAAGGAAGACGTCAACGAGGCCATGAGACTGATGGAGATGTCAAAGGATTCACTACAAGCCGACAAGTCCAGCACCACAAGGTTAGTGTTAAAACCAGAACCTTTCATAATGCTCAAACTTCACATAACACAAGTGACCGGATGTCTTCCGACCCAGAATCGGCTTTATGAGTTTCTCGTATACCTGTAACAGTAGCTGCATGTCCTGGAGGAAGCTGTAAAACTTCTCTGGATTTTTTATGGAGCTCTGTTCACACGGCAGCATGTTCACTAAAACAGGCGTCAAGAATAGTGACGTGTTCACACCCCTGCCCAAGTACTGTTCTCTCAGCAGTGCTTTAAAGCTTCCTGGAGGGTTTTTAATATCAAATTACTTTAAAATCTTAAGTTAGTCATTTTGATTTTATTTTTTTTATGTAGTTTGAGCTTTTAAGGCATTGCATTATTTCCTTTTTTTTGCTGTGAGTTGAAGATCCAGACCACTATCATGTATATTTTGTTATGCAGTTGTGAAGTACTGCGTTTCCCAAAATATCAACCCCACCCTGCGTTTAAAGCATACCATGTCTACAAACTCCAATTTTAGGTATTTTCATATACCGTCATCTTGTCTGTAGTGTCCCTCTAAAGCTTAGAAGTCTCAAATGGTTTTAACCTCCGTCTCTGCAGGACCCAGCGCCCAGCCGACGTCATCTTCTCTTTGGTGCGTGAGCTCGCCACAGAGGGCGTGGTGGGCCGCGGT
>OMNN01051598.1:0-25328 GCA_900302755.1 Chromis chromis | reverse complement strand
GTTCGCATGGCTGAAGCGGAGCAGCGCTGCGTCTCTCGAGGCTTCACGCCCGCCCAGTTCCAGGAAGCACTGGAGGAGTACGAGGAGCTGAACGTGTGGCAGGTCAACCAGGCCCGCACCCGCATCACCTTCGTCTGAACAACACAAGACACGTCTTCATGCACGCTTTGTTTCAGCCACCTGAGGGAAAAACTCTTATGGGCTTTCAACAGACTTATAATGGGGCTCTTTATTTTCCTCCTCCAGCTTTTTCTAACACAAGTTGAGCAACGTGGACTTCTTTTTAAGCGAGACTTCCTGCTGTTGGAGATCTGTAGCTTTTTATGTTTAAGACTATTGTTAACCAGTAAATTGCTTGTAAATATGTATGTCAGAAGTTGGTATTGTGTAGTATTATCTGCAGTTTAGTGTTCAAGATATGTCCAGTTGACATCAAGCATTTATGTACATTTTATACTTTGAAATGCAAAATCAGGCAAGATAAATTGTTGAGCCTTGTATTGTCAGATATAATAAATTGTTGGTTCAATGCTATACTTGGCTTTCATTTTTACGTGTGTGTGTTCATGAAATGATGAAGTGTGCTACAATCACATCTGCACACCTGGTTTGGTCGTGGAGCAGCCTGGTTGCTGCTTTCAGGAACACCTGCCCACAAAACACTAATATATAGGTTGCAACTAACTTTTCAGTCTATTAAAAAGGTGAAAGTCACAACTTCTGTTTTCAAATAGCCTGTTTTGACTGTCCAACCCAAAGAAATTCAAAGCCATGTTTTTTTGTTTTTTTTGTAGCAGCAAAATTTACAGTGTCAGCATCTGTAGCAACCAGTAACGTAATAACATCTTGCCAATAATGTAATAAGTTATTACATTAATGGCCTAGCATTAAAAAAATCCTTTGAAAATGTAACTGCAGCCGGTAATGTAAATACATAAATAGGAATGCATTTCTTGTGAATAAAGGATTTTTTGTGCAGTTTGCTCATCAAAAATAGGTCTAGTGGATGGCATAGTGGTCATTCATTCATCAAGGATACGTCCCATGTAGCTCTCACCTTAATTATTGTTGCAAGAGCCAATTGGGAGAATTATTTGTTGTACAAAATCTTCATTTAGTTTATGTGCTTAGATATGTAAATTCATACGTATTTTTTTCCTAAGGGAGTAAATGCTTAGCCAGATAGGAGGGAATTCTGGTCGGGTTCGGGAGTTATCTTTGTTTTTGGGTGCGGGGTTGGTTAATGTTTTAGAGATCGCGTTTTTAGCGAGCATTCACAGTTCATAGTGGGGATACACACGTTCATAGCGGGGGTTAAAAAGGAACCGTGGGTAAATAAGGGAATCTTATTTCGTTTAATTAAATTTAAAAATACAGGGAGGGTTAAAATACTTCAAATATGTTCCTGATTTAAAAAGCAACCGGCGGTTTATACATTTTTTGTTTGTTTGGGCCTTATTTCATAGTCATTTGGGTTTTATTTTATATAAATTGGGATTTCATTGCTCTTTAATAAATAACAGTATCCTGCATGTTTTAGATGTTTCCCTCTTCCAACACACCTGATTCAAATGATCAGGATCGTTATCAGGTTTCTGCAGAGCTTGATGATGAGCTGATCATTTGAATCAGGTGTGTTGGAAGAGGGAAACATCTAAAACATGCAGGATAGTGGCCCTCGAGGACCGGAGTTGCCCATCCCTGCTCTATGTTCCTCGGGAAGAACAAAAAACAATTTATTGTATTAAATGCGGTGCAAGTATGTCCTCTCAGGAGCTTCAGGTCTGGTTAAAATATGAAAAGGGCACCTATAATGTGCTGCTGTGCTGCACATTTTATGGAAAATGTGACTAAAACTATATGGTACTAATTTGCTACTTGTGCACAAAATATTTATCAACATGGGGTAATAATGCAAGTAACGTGGGGATCAGCTGAATTTACATTTTTTAGAATGATTACAAAACTACAATTTTCTGGAGGAGAAGTTAGAGACATGCTACAGAATACAGTAAGTAGTGAAAGTATGATCACTACTGAAAAAAATACATTTGTAAAACCAGTAAAACTATTACAAAATTAGGACACACTTTCAAAATCAAGGATAGGAAAACAAACTTCTTCCGTGTTTGAAATAATGAAAAACCAAGATACTTCTGCTGCTGCTTTAATCACATGTACCATGATGAGTATTCTGTTATTCTATTAAACATGCATACATTTTGTACTGCATCTAATCTGTGAGAATATAATTATATAGCTCACTTCTCATGCATGTGCATCCAAACCCATACAAAATTGACATTATCTTTTTGCTGGCATGACTCTCATGAAGTTGCAAATATATTCCAACAAAATAACATAATTTATCAGTCAGGAACTGTTAAAACAGAAAGAATTGAAAAACATTCAGATTAAACTAATTCTGTTGGTAAACTCAACCAAATCTTAAAAGCTTAAAATCGTGATATTTCATCAAAATCACTTTATTCCACATGCCTCTTCAAAAATAGAGATATCTAATCAAGTTCTTTAAAAAACTAAAAATTGCCCATAAAAAACTCAGCTGTGACCAAGACTCACAAAACTTCTGTGACTTTTCAGCTGAACTGCAGTCTGCGTTTACACAGAGCAGATATGAGGCAGTAATTGAAACACATAAAAAATTAAGTAGTAAAATATCTCAAGTATGTAGAGCCAACATTTTTACAGCTAGTGAGGACTTAGGGAAAAAGGAAAAATGTTTAATGAAATAGATAATTAAAGAAATTTAACTTTATGATTTGGTTGTGCCGTTTCCATAGAGGTGCAGGACTTGATGCTGCCGTGAAAAATAAGCCCACAATGAGGAAAAATGCGCCAGGAGCAAAAAACACCAAGAAATTGCTTTGGGTTCAGAGGGTTAACAAACACAACTAGATTTTAGACAGGTGTGCAAAAAGCGTCATGTTGCTTCCCGTACTCTAAAATCTATGTGAAAACGTTTACAGTTATCTCAGTATCTTAAAGCATCTTCAGTAGCTACAATACTTATTGAGCTGGCTGTGCACAACAAAGCAGATCTGTACCTGCTTGAGCCTCTTGACCTCATGCTCCAGCTCCACCTCCCTGGTCCTGCTGTTGAAGTCTGCAAGCCCAGAGGAAGAGCTGCGACTTCGGCCAGGCCTCTCTGACTCCAGCTTGTACAGTTGCAAGTGCTCCAGCTCTCGACGAAGGTCTTCTATCAGCTGCACACCAAAGAATGGACAGATGAACAATGTTACATAATGCAAAGGCAGTATTTTGTAGGTGTAAGTGTATCAGCTGACATGACTGCAGTGACTGAGAGGAAACAGAGTGAGCGGTTGAACAAACAATCCACTTTGCTGTGTGTGACTGGTTACATAAAATGATCCCTCCCACCTCCTGCATGGCCTCCTTCTCTTTCTGGAACTGCTGTCTGTTCTGTCTCAGTTTGTCCATCATTTTCCTGTAGAGGTCCATCTCATCCTTCAGGCGCAGACTGGTATCTTCCAGCTTGTCTGTCATCCTTTGCTTCTCCTGAGGATGGATGAACATAGGCACACAGCTACTGTCTGAAGTTTGCTTTTTATATTTTTCAGAGTTCATTTATTCAGAAAAATTCAACAGAGGGATTAACACATAGGGTTAACATTTCTATTTTCTGTGACACATTCTTATTTCGTAAGCTAGAGTCAAGCTTGGGTCAGGTTTGGCGTCATTTACATAGGTACATACTCAAAATAGAGATGTGGTTCAACAGTGAAAGGCTGTGTATAAATAAAACTACAGGTGGCTCACTGGCTTTGTCTCTGTGTGTGCACACATGCAGACGACTATTTGACTATTGAGGAAAACTGCAGTATTTAAAGGGACAGTAGGGCAGCGTTGACAAGTGTGGGTTGGAAATTACAAAATCCTGGATGTTTGAAAGTGAAACAGACAGTAAACTAAAGAGTTACCTAATTAAGAGTATCAGCTAGATGTGTTAAAAACAAAGACAAGGATTGAAGAAAGAAAAAAGGAGAACAAAAGTGAATATAGGAATAAAATGAAATAAGGCTTACCTCGTCCAGTTTCTCTGTTTGTGACTTGAGTCGGCACATGTTAAGAGACATGTCACTGTTATCGTCCTCCAGCTGCCTAACTCTAAAGACACGAAATCAAGTATGTCAGTGTATGTTTATTAGATAAATGTCTCATAGCCAGTTATGGCACTCTTTTGGGCAAAAGACCACAGTATGTGCTGCAACTCCAGAGGCAGCTGACTAAGCCCCGGACAAAAGTGAGCAATAAAAACACAGACATTGTTGATGTGTATGCTTGTGTCAGTATGTTTCTCACCGGTTGGTCAGCAGCTCTATCTGTGTGTTCTTGTCTCTCTCCATCTTGCTGTAGGCCTCTCGGTGTCGTCTTAACTCTGCATGCAGACTTTGCTCTGCACGGGTCTCTTGGTCTTTCAGCAGCTCCTCCAGCTCATGTACCCTGAGATGATAAATACATCACACAAAATATTGTATCACAACTGAGCCAAGTGTTACTTTTAAGGACTAATTTACAGCTACAATCTATTGTAAGATTAGCCATTTGGGGAAAAAGCAGAGCACTTTTCAACAATGAGAAATTACAGAAAATTGTCTGTATAAAATCGCAATAGCCCTGAAACTTATTTGTAATACAATAAATACTGTGCATCTCTAAAGCCCAGTTTTCTACCTGTGTACTAGTTGTGTGTTTTCCTGCTTTAGCTTGGATTTGAGGTCACCGTTGATCAGAATCTCATTCTCGAGTTCTGCCACCTTCTTCTCAAGAGAGGTCACCTGACAAAAAGAGAGCCACAGTATTAAAATATGAGTTTACACCATAAATGCAATAAAATTAACAATTATATTTCTAGATTCAAAATAATCTATGTTTAAAAATGCTGGCCAACATTAAAATTAAAAAATCCCTCAGTCTTAATCCCTCAACAAAACAAGAAACACCACACAAGGTTAAGCTGAAGTCAGGCTACAGCTTTACATATAATTAGTAGAACTGGTCTATAGCTGAGAACAGATTCATTGTTTTCATAAACTGCTGCTAAACAACAACCTTTTTCATACTTCCTTAAATTACCTGTGCAGTTCCCAAGGTTTAAAAAGCTTCCTAACACTCAGATATTCCCTTAATTAGCAGATCTAAGAGGAAACCTGGCAGAGCTCATCATATTAATTTTCATCCTTAACTCAACTCAATCAGTGCGTCCACCAGAAACATTTCTCACTCTCTGGAATTTTAGTGCCACTGTATGAGCTCAAAACATGTATATATAGAATCTTTCTGAGGTTTTCACTCATCACACAGAAAAAGCAATAGCTGATATTATTACATCCCATGAGCATCTGTTTGTGCTTTAAAAAAAATCTTAGTTGACATATGGACAAAGAAACTGCACACACACAAAGGGAAACAAACCTATTCATACCTTTTCATTGATGTCGATGTCACAAGAGTCGATGCTGTCTCGGAAAAGGTCCTCTGTACTGCCGTTGCTGCTGCTCAAGTTGCTGTTGTGGAGCAGCTGCCTGCTCAAACACAGAGACACACAAACTTAAAGAATTTTCTGGGAAAAGATCCAGGCAAGGACAGAGAGAGAGAGAGAGAGAGAGAGAGAGAAATAAAGTGTGTGTCCTCTAGTGATGCTGCTGCATATAGGACTATAAGGACGTTGCCAAGCAAAGAAGCTGGAGCAAACAGAATTAAAATTAGCACACACACTGTTATAGCAGACACCCACACAGGTGTGCATATATCTGAGTGTACTCAACTGTGACATTCACTCCATAAAGCGACTTTAGCTGCCCCCTTTTACAGTGATGGAATAACTTGAGAACAGCAAGCTCCATTACTGAGATTAGCAATATAGAGAGGAGAGGAGAGGAGAGGAGAGGAGAGGAGAGGAGAGGAGAGGAGAGGGAATAGAAGAACAGATAAAGAGAGCAATAAAGTGGACGAAGTAATCAAACCAGACAGAGGCAACAGTAGAAAGAACAGGGAGAGCGAGCCAAACCTTATATTGAATACATAGATCAGGTCTGACAGGCCATTTTCACTCTGTCACTATAACTCAGTTTATGTGGCTGAAAATAGGACAAAAGCCTCGATACAAAACATCTCAACCAGTGCAGACCAACAGGCCATGTAGTGCTATACATTGCTGCTTCTAAAAAAGCTGACGCTCAAACTCACTTTCTCAACTCAGGAACAAAAGCAAAAGTTTTTAGAGCATGACTGGTTACAGTTCAGGATGTCCACACGCCCTGTATTTTCTCTGAATAACTAGTTAGTAATTAACTAGATAATAGAGCACAATGGAAGGACAACTGAGAGATAAGGAAGCAGTAACTGCAAATCTCGCTCTGTATGCGTGTGTCTATGTCAACAGAACAAATACATGCTGTGCAGGTTTGTATAATGCATAAACACAAAGAGTACAAGTGACCTTTCCTTTAGAGACAAGCACATACAGTTAAACAAACATTCATGACCTACCTTCCAAAAGCAGTGCTGGAGATTTTCCTATTGGGGCTACAAAGGAAAAAACACAATTGTGTCAGACTTTTTATTTCAGTGAATTGCTACGGATATGTCTAGACTCATAGCTCCACAATTCAGTCCAAGTAGCTGCTGACAGCAATTAAGATTTTGGCTATTCAGTGTGACAGATAGGAAATAGTGAGGGAAAAAGAAACTCTGAAGGACATGTCAATGTTAATACAATTTCAGTCCTGGCTCAATGAACAGGGGTTTCTGTCAGCTAAATAACTGTCTGAAGGGAACAAAAGCCCAAAGAGTCTTTCAGTATGATGTGTCTTACTGCACTGGGTTCCACACTAGGATTAACAAACATACTGTAGGGTCACACAAATGACAGTTGATGCTGATAGAATATGAATGTCATAATCATATGCTTGCACAAAATAAGAGTAGCTTGAGGCAACGCTACATTAATGCAGCAGATTGCAGTACATTCAGTTGGCGAATTTTTATAAACACCATTTATTGTGTGCAAAAATAAAAATGACCATACTTGCTTCATGTCATGTCCATCCAAAATGTTTAGGTCCTTATGATAATAGGGCATCAATAACTCATGCCATGTAATGTTTTCACGACTTTTTAGACTTTTTAGGAACCATCCAGACTTTCTCAGTTACTCATTCAGCTTGTCTGTCACAACAATTACTGTTTGTTACATTACACAAGTTGTGAAGAAGTGCGAAACAGACCTATAAGAGTCAGTGCAGATAGTGATTGTGGAAAAAACAAACAATAAAATACTTTTCAGTGACACATCATCAAAGACTCTTCACAAAGATATAACTGAGGATGTAGAAAAGGCTATTCCTCTAAGAAGATCCGCTTGGCATTTAGATTAAGCAAATTTTTACAGGGTATATAATCCTAAGTGACAAAATGATTCCTCTTCAGCTAATGTTGGAGTTAACCTCACACTCTCTTTGAAGGGGTCTAAGAGGCCAAAGCGTACAGAAGAAATATTATCAGCAGAAATTATTTTAAGCTCAAAAATTTAAGGTAAATCAAAATTTTAAATTTTTGTCACTTCCTGTTTTTACTCAATTTTAAATATGATCTGTGTATCTCCTCTGTTGTGCTAAAAAAAATATACAAATACATACACTCAAATATTCCTATGAGCTCACTCTGTTTAAAGTAGTTTCTTCAATCAATATATTTTAATTTGCATCTCAGTGACCCTCTTGTTGTTGGCCTTTTGTCTCTCTAACTCTTTCCTTTAGCCATCGCTACTTCATTATTCATAAGGAGAAGGCAGGTCTAATTAGAAGAGTCATGGTGGAGTTTAGAGCCATTTCTCTACAGGGAGAAATTCTGCAGAGTCAGCAGGGAGTCTAAGTAACTAAGACAGCAAGTAACACCACATTCACACATTTAAAAAAAACTAAAACATTATTCTATTAAGGTTTATGTTCTGAAATGACATTGTGTATTTATATGTGTGTGTGAGGGCATGTGTGTTTTCAGGTAGACAGTATGGCTATTAATGGTCACCACGGATTATGTTTCCAATAATAGTTTCCCTATTACAATGGCTGATGAGGTAAGCTCAGGAGTGGCAGCCTTACATAACAATCAATTAGTGTTCGTGTGTGTGCCTGCGAATGATGATGTGTATGAAACAGAAGGAGGAATATTTTCAACGCCTCTGTATCAATATTACATCATTCTTAGTCAAAAAAAGAGCCCTCAAAACCAACAGTGTCTCTTGAGTCAGCCTCACCAGTAGAATGTGAGTGGACCAAAACACTTCCAATCCTGTAGCTGGATTCTGCACAGTGCACATAGTAGCTGACAGTATCTGTGTCTCTTCACCTCAAAACAGTGTGGAGGATGCTTCTTGTCATGTATAATTGCGTTATTGTCTTTTATTATACCATGGTGGTGTGTAAAATTTACCTGCCAGTATAATCAACTCTCATTTTTCACAGAAATAGGTCACCCAACCCGTTTTCCTTTGTATGGAACTGGATACCATGTGGCTTTTTTGGTACATTTGGATGTAGAGTTATATAGTGAAAAAGGCTGCAGTCAGCGAATACATGCTGGTGACTTGATTTAATTTGACTAGCTATCAGTCAAAACAGTATGTGGTCAGCAGGAAAGGTCTGAGATCAGGAAGACTCTGTAAAACAGTCTTTGCTCAAAAGTTTACTCTATATTGTAATTATACAAATATGCGTTATTTTTGATTTATATGTACATATGTCTATTTTTTTATGTTTGTGTGACACACCTGTTAGCCTTGAGGTTTTTGAGGCGAGCCTCCAGGTCATTTAGCAAGTTGACCTTTTTGCTGCACTGAGAACAGTAGACATCCATGAGTTCACCTGTGTAATGGTGACGCACCTTACGAGGAGTCTGGCCCGCACTATAAACACACACAGAGACACACATAGTTATATCTCCAGAAATCAGAAAATCATGCCACAAAAACTAAAGCTGAAACACTTTTTTACGCTGGAAGTGTAAGCCTTATATTTAATATTTAAATCTACAAGCAGAAGTTGTAGTCTCCACTTAGTATGTTGAGGAGGCAGCTAAATCTGGACAGCAAAACAATGTTATTATTAGCAGATCTGTTGCCAAAATAAAGGAAAGCCATAATGCATTATCACTTTCAAGATCTGACCTGAAGATACTCTCCCTGATCTTGTTTTTCCTGAAATCCCATTATTTTCTCCCAGTAGAAGTCACCACAGTTCATAATAAGGTTTTAAATTTCAAACATAATCCTCAACACATTCCTCCAAGATCAACCATCAGAACATTTTTTTCTTTTGGTTTCAGGGCATTGCACACCTTTAACCCACTTTGTACTGTATTTATTTAAACTTCTTTCACATGCTGAGTTTTTTAAGACTTCTTGTAAATCTGGGCCTCATTTTGAATTTAAATCTCCATGCCAACTCCATTTGCTGAGTTTTGTCTGCTTGGTATGCGTGAAAGGAGCATGGAGCTATATTGCCAGTCTATCAGCTGGGAGACTTAATCCCATTAAACACAGGCCTTGGATGAATATTAATGTGGCCTTAAGGGCAAGAACTCCTAAGGTACACTTCTACAGTCAAGACTTAAGAATAATACAAGTCAGGTAATGATTCTGGATCTTGCAGAGCAGAAACTCAAATCCTTGAAATTTAATAGAGTTGAAGGTACAGAAACTGCTCACTGTTTTACATTTTGCTTTTTGTCACGACTTAACCTTTGAGAAATAGCACAGAGGCCTTCACACAAGTGAGATATATAATTATCTACCCTTTGTAGCACAATGGTTTCCAGTCTGTGGTCCACACACTGGTGCTGGGCTCTAAAATATTTGCTATGGGGCTGGGAGGAAATGATACAAGTCAGCAAGAATACTAACTTTTTCCAGATTACTCCAAGTCACGCTAAAAAAAAAAACCCAGGATAGTGACTTAAGCAGGTCATCAGTATACAAAATTATCAGTTGTCATACAACTAAGCGTGTGTGGCATTTAGTGTAAAAAAAAAAGGTAAAATTATTTAGATTTTTAGTGGGTTTGACAAAGTTTGAGAGTTTCCTCGTAGGCGGGAGGGGAGATAATGTGTTAATTGAGTTGAATCTTGAATCCTTGAATTATGTTTTAGTATCCAAACATTTGACTTTTACTGTAGTAATTTCCCCCCAAAATAGCAGACATCCCCACCACATTGATCTGTCTGCAACAACAATGTCAATAAAAAAAAGTGTCGATATAAAAAGATTGGAAGCCACTGCAGTAGCAAATCAATAACTAATAATGGGTTAAAAAACAATGCAGAGCTTCCCACAGGAAATTACTGGCAGAGTTGGTCAGCAACACAGATTTGAATATATCACATCTCATGATCAATTTAGGTAGAACACTGTTCACAAAAACCCTGTAATAACTGGCTAAAACTTTTAGGAGGCTTCACAGATGGATTATTTTAATTCTAAAATTAATTCCTGACTATTTTTTCCAGTACCAAATGTTTATATTCAGTACTGATGCCAAAGCATGCCAACATAGAGAACTATGTGTCACAATGTTTTGTTCTTTATTCTCTCTTACCTTGAGGGTACGGATGAGCCAAGGTCGGAGTAGCCGTTGGTACGAGTCTCGTCGTCTGGACAGGGGCTGCTGGGAGTGTAGTCTGGCTCCTCCCCTTCTCCGTAGTCCTCAAACTGCTCCTCGTTCAGAGAAGCCGAGGAACGAGTTGATAGATCAGAGGTCACTGATATATTAGTCTGACCACACCTGAAGAAAAAGAGGGAAACGTTGGTGTTGTAGTTATTATTGTTATTTCTAGGAGTCGAATTAAAAACAAATACGTAATTGTAGAAAGTACAGAATGACATGTGCATATATCATCCTTTTATTTGAGTCTAGAAGACAGATTTCCCCCAAAATGTCATTTGTAGACTGATATTGAAAAAGTAGTGGAGAGAGAAGAGATGCTACAGAGAACAGCTGGCAGTGACAGCGGACCTTTATTGAAAATATGTTTTTATATTTTTAGTCTCATACAGAAATTTGGAAAATCTAATATGAAAAGACAGCAAGGACCATCAAGCTGAATAAGAACCACACAGAGCAAAGATTGTGAAACAGACAAGACATATGAGTGAAGATCCTACTGTATGTGGCAGGAGAACAAAGAACATCACATGAATGGGGACTCCAGTAAAATGCAGAAACAGTGAGACAGAGAAAAAGCAGAGGGATCTAACAGTGCTTACTTCTCCCCAGGGAAAAAAAGATCCCCCAGTGCGTCTTCCTTGTCCCCGAGTCTGGTGAGCCCGTCTGAGGTGTCTGACCCCTGGGTGCTTTCCACAGCACTGTCTCTGTCCGATTCCCTCTCCCTGCCCTCGTCTGCCACCTCCTCCTCAGGCTCCTCCACCTCTCCAGGGAACAGCTGGCTCTCGGGGACGGAGTCAAGACAGGCCCGTGTGCACATGATGACCGGACACACCTGATCGTCCTCACCACCCTGCAGAATGATCAGAGGAAAGGTAAAGATAAAGAGGGAGATCAATATAAACACAAATATTTCACAGCTTGAACAGGTCTGGTATAATGATCATGAGAAGCTTTCTCAGTGAAAACCTTGTACTCACCAGTTACTGTCAATCTATTTAATTTAAAAAAGGCACAACTCAGACCTTTAAGTCTAGCATTATAATCGTTTTTAGATGTTTTCTTGTACATCCATGGTTACAGAGAAGATAGGAACTGCTAGCAGCTAATACAGCCCTTTATGGTGCAGATTTGCCAAAATGGAAAGAAATACAGAGTGAACATAGAACACATAGAGATTAGTCTGACTCAGTCAATGTGGACTCTGGCTGTAAGGCTGTCATTCCTTCTGCTATCTGCGTGTTACCATTTTCAAATTCCACTTTGCTGCAGGAAGCAATAACAACAACCTCCAGACAGCTATCTATGCACTGAAAATATCAACTTTTGCAGAGGATTTGGATCGTGCAATAAGGCAGCCCTGATAGATTCTTTCAGTGGATTAATCATTTTAATGACAGCATTCGTCTCCGTGTGCAAATGTTCCACCAAAATAATTCCACCCATTACTATGTTTAAGGGAACACCGAAGCTGCGTCTTTCACTTAGCTCCGTCAAAGACGATTGTGATTGGTTTAAAGAAATACAGACAAGCCTGAGCTTTGCTCCCCTATAGCAAAATGATAATGAGGTGCAGCAGTCCTTACTTCTGTCCTACAGAATGGGGTGTCTAAATGAGACTACATAGTGGCAAACTACTTAGTAGCCTAACTGTATACCTAACTTACTGACACTAACTCACCTACAGGCATGAAGGCAAATAAATATAATATTTATAATCCCTATATATCATGTTATTTAACAATATAGATGAACAGTAATAAGGGAAATAACTTTCCCCTATTACAATACATGGCATGCTAAGATATGCAGTGACATTGCTATATATATATATATGTATATATATATATATATCTTTATACAATAAAGGTACTTTGGAATTCATCACAATAGCTTTCCCTTGTTTTTAGTTTGAGGAAAGCTGTTCACAATTAAAAAAGCAAATTAAACTGGAAAGGACTGTGGGTAACAATTGGTATGAATTCTATTATAGGGTGGATTTCCCACTTAGTAAATTCCTTCACTGTGGGAATGGACCTAGGTTCACACAGGGGGGTCTAAAGGCCTTTAGGGGTGAAAGGGCGATGTGTCGGAGGTCATGGGTCCCACTCCATCTTGTTTCACTCTTCAAAAACCCCTAAAATCTGGTTTAACGCAACAGAGAACAAGGTCTTATCTCAGCATGACTGAACAGCTGAAGTACACAGGGGCATAATTAAGAAGGGACGGGGGGTCAGGTGAGAGGTAGATAAACCCAAGAGACAAGAAATGAAGCAAAGAGGGAAAGAAAAGGAATTAGTGATAAAGTGTGTGAGGGTGAGATTAGACAAGAGAGTCAGTGCTGTGAAAAAAACAGATCTAAGACAGGGAGAGACGTAATAAAGTAGCAGCGAACAGCCAGTGTGGAATTAGACAACAATACAGATGGCTTTCTGTCTCTCTCTCCCACACACAAAAATGACTTTTTCTATTTTAAATCACTGATATAATTTGTTTAAAGCATATACTCAGTCCTGTAATATGGGTGTAATGCCAGAGCTATTTGTATTTATTCAGATTTACACTGGATTTGGGGAGGGACTGCACCAAATGTTGCCAGAAAATATTGTATTTCCTTCACTTTCTGTGTAAATGTTTTCTACTGTCATGTATTTGGTTGTATTTAAACACAACAACAAAAAGGCTCAATGATTTTTCTAACGTTTAATGATCTCAGAGCAGAATTTAAACGTGCACTGTATGTTGTGCAACTTTGGAATTGGATGTTGCTTCGATTATGGCTGGGGGAAAGTGCAGTCAAGAGACTGATGCAAATAAGAAACCTGATGGAAAAAATACAATAAGCTGGCCATAATATCTTTGTTCAGCCACTGGTGATAGTGTGCCGTCTCCCTTCTGTGGTGGACTTTTGAAGCCATTGTGTCGAGATGGCCTGTGTGGGCCCAGCTGTGGCTGGTTTGGGTGCCTGCTCCAGAACCCCAGCTGCCAGTCATCTCAGCTGATTAGCCTGGAGCTGAAGACCTGCACTCCAGCCTTTGTTCACCCACCCTCATGACCTGTGTGATTGGACCACCACTCGATTCCCTCCACCTTCATCTAATCCACTATTGAATGAAGGTGCCGTCATCACACCTGGAGCAGATAAAATCCTCAACCAAACTCTAAGTCGGGGCGGCTGGGATGTAGTGTGACCAGTTCGCTCTGGTGCCTCTTGTCTCTGTGTGTATGTTTTAGGTGTTTTCAGTAACCACCAAAGGGTGGCTACTCGGAACTGTAGCTTCTGTGGGCAGCTGCTAATTTGGTGAGAGGTATTTGTGTCTTAGTGAATACTTTAACCTCTGTTAGCAGTTGCATAACTTGGTGATTAGATACTAGTGTCTTCTGTGTGTTTCGTAGACACTGAGCGATGGTGATTCGTGTCCTTTTCGTAATGTGTGTTTTGAGGCACCTGTTTTGGTTTACTTAGGTGAATGCAGTGTAAGAGTGAGTGGTTGGTGGTGGTCGGAAGGGCCGATGGCGCAGAATGGCAGCCTCGCTTCTGTCAGTCTAGCCCAGGGCAGCTGTGGTAGCTTACCACCATCGAGTATGGAGTGAAAGAATAATGCAATGTAAAGCGTCTTTGAGTGTCCAAAAGACAGAAAAGCGCAATATAAAACCAATGCATTATTATTATTATTATTATTATTATTATTATTATTTTTATTATTATTATTATATTAAAAGGGACTCGATCAGGCAGTTTTTACTATCATATCATTTGTACAATTTGTAATTTTATATGTACATTTGAACAGTTTATTTATGGTGATTGTCTCATAGTGTTTGCTCTGCCTGGCAATAAGAACCACCTATGCCAGACCCCATATTGCAGTAAGGGTCTTGCAATTGGCAATTTGTTCACAACAATCAAACTTTTTTTGAACGAAAACTTTTGAAATTCTGCAGCTAATCATCCCACATGCTCTGATAACTGTTGGAGTGTTTTTTTTAATAGTTTTTCCCCTCTGACCTGCAGTTTTTAAACAATCGCTCATAGAGTGATTAATCTTTTGGCATCTTGATGATTTTTTATCATCAGCTGGAATAGCTTGAGTGTCACCAGTTTCCCCCTGTCTGGTGCGGCCCAGCAGATGATGGATGATTCTCTTGTCCAAAGCGTCTGACCCATTTCGACCCGATTCCTCTGCAGCAGTAAACGCAGGCGGCTTTCAACATTCGAGCTGCTGGTGAATTCGTACATGAACAGCTTTTCTTCATCCATTAAACCAGTGGTTCTCAACTGGTCCAGCCTCAGGACCCACTATGTCTCTATTAATAACGGTCGCGACCCAAATTTTTGAAGTTTACTGTTCCTGTTAACAAATTAAGGTTTATTTGGGTGTAGTCTCAACACATTTTAATGCAGCGTGGGAACATTTTGGCTTATTTTTTGCTCATTTTGGTATATTTGGACACTTTTGCCAAGTTTTGGGCATATTTTGACAGATTCTGAGCACATGTTGGTTTATAGAGCCAAATCTAGATGTTAATAGTGGGCAACTACTGGTGTCACCACCACTAAATATCCTGCTATTCAAAGCAAACTGTGTCATAAGAAACAAATCCTTTAAAAATGGCTTCCCGACCCACCAGTTGAGAACCACTGCATTTCTGCCAGAAGCAACAAGAGCTTGAGTTATTATTAGAAAGTTAGCCAGCGTGGTTAGTTTGTAGCCGGTGTGATTGGTTAAATATAGGAGAGCACCATCTACATCATCCCAAACTTCATCAACAGGACATTAGTGCAAAACAAAGTCACAGGACCGACCACGCAGTGATTATCCTCTGTGTAAAACAAATCAAATCAAATCCAATGTATCTATATAGCACGTTTAAAACTACCAGATTTGACCAAAGTGCTGTACGTGTTACCAGACAGGTAGGATAAAATTAGTCAAATCAAATTTTAAAAACAAAATCAAATGGAATAAAATACTGGATAAAATGCAATAAAACAGGACTCCTCTTTATTTATATGTAAATTGAACACATAAAAAAAGCCTGACCCCTTAAGTGTTCAGATAGCGTTTGTTTTTCTCTTCATCTCCTTCTTAAATGAAGAGAAATTATGTTTGCTTGTTTTCACAATCTGTGGTTTGAGTGTAAACAATCTGCAGAAATTTTGACTACAAAGCACAATGATCACAGGACTGGAGTCTACCACGACTCCCAAATTGACTGCCTTTTTGTGCGAACAAAAAAAGCTGTAATTAAAGTTTTTTGCTGTTAAATATTGTGTCAACATTAGTTGCATCTCAGTGATTTAACAACCACGCAAAATGTTAATTTACCTTTCAGTCAAACTCTATATTTGTACAATATATTCGTTCAAACACTGTGATTTGGACTTTTGTGACTGCGGGACTCATGATTGAACAAATCAGATGGTCTGCTGGTTACTTTAACAACACAGGTTTACATGCAAGCAGTTCACTCTTCACATATTATTGTGATTATTTCATATCCTGTTAAATTGTTTTCAGTCAGTAAGGCCACTGGGCATGTCACACTCTCTCTTCTCTTCTCTTCTTTAATTAACAGACTTAATTAGGTTCACATTGAGACAAATGTACAGAGGCAGGCAGGAACAGGTAGAAAACAGAGAGATATTCTATCAAGGAAACTGTTTTTGAACTTGAGTCTCACAAACAGTGGAACTGATCTGTCTGTGGATGTGGGTCGGCAGATCTCAGGTGGAATCCAAGATGACTTGTCATGGATTAACAGGGAAACATTCGTCCCTGTGCGACCTCGTCAATCACGCACTTGCATCAACTACGACTGGAGCTGCTGAGGTGATGGAATGATGCAGCAAATCAAAAATTATTTCCATCCAATGAAAGATATTAGACTTGATGTTGAGTGGAACATCGTTTTTATCCTGAACGGGCTCGGACACTTGAACCTGCAGAGCTGCAATCTATCAGCACCACGATGAAGGCCAGAGACATGCTTCTAGCATCTGTGGCCTGTGTGTGGCCAGCAGGGTTTAAAATAGCTCTTGGGAAACCGATCGTCAGTGCTGAGCAGAAATGAAAACCACCTAGATCAGATTTCTACTGGAATGAGGACAAGACTTAAATGGCCTTGTCAGTATAATGCTACGACATTATAGAATAACTGTTGAAACGGTGTCATTTAAGGTGATAAATATAAGTCACTTCCAATGAACGTCCCACCAAAACAGAGAAACGACGTTGACTTGATTCCTTGAGATGAGCTGCACAGTGTTATAGTGTGAAAGGTGCCACCACTAGATGGCATTGTTACACTTTATTGCTCAGCCCTCTGAGGACAGGCCTCCCTCAAAGCAGTTTAATACATTAACAAAATATATATGTAAATATATATATATAAAGTTGAGGAGTCTTCTGGAGCATGCTGGTCAGAATTTATAGACCCTGAATCACAATGTGGTTTCGAGGATCGGCTCCCATTGTGTTCATGCAGTTGGGGTGACCGTGAAGTATTGATTGCATTGTGAAATTCACTTAGATGATAAGTGGTGTCTTGGAATATGTATATTCATAAACAGAAGGACCTCCATTTCTTAATGGCCATCCATTCCTTACAGCAGTGTGTTGAAGGCAGAAGCAAAATTAGATTGCAGTGCCAAGGGGAAAAGATTTTTTTTCCTACTGTTCCAAGCCTTCATCGAGGGGAAAGCAGCACAATTGCTTTGTTTTTTTTCTCTCCTTCCTTTTCTTTTCTTTTATGTCATATCATCCATCCCTCATGTGGATAACATACTGGAGGTGGGCCTGAATGACAATTTATGAATTGTGTTTGTATAAAATGAAAATATGGAGATTACCACCTGTCACAGAAATGACAGAAACATATTAACCACAGAATCTAAGCTACAGTTGACTGGACAGCATGGAATCAATATTTTTAAATGTTTTACAGAGCTATTTTTGATTTGCTTCTTTGAAACCCCGTCATCGGCTGTTGCAATGGCTTGGACAACTGCGGGATGAAAGGATTTTATATATTTACTTTCTTCGAAATTCTTGAGGCAACATTTCAAAGCATGACGCCTCAAAGCGGGGGGTCACCCAGGGACATGATAAAGCTACTAGTAAAGATGGTTTTTAAAAAAAGCTCAGGTGTAGTCATGCTTTCACCCTAATGCGTGATCTAACAATAGGGGGATTCATAGCCACATCGAGAATTACCCTACAGCACACTTTTAAGAAGATTAGCACATCATTCTTTTTTCTGAGAAAATTATTTCAAGCTTCAAAATCCAAAATTGCTTCTTTTTAACAGCAAGCACTGAAAAGGAATATTCAGGAAGAATTTCCCCTCACCTATTATAAAACCTAAGAAAATACTGGTAACCTCCTCTGCAGAGTCGTGAATACTGTGAAATATGCCCGGCCTTCTACACAACTGCACAACACTGTGCTTTGTATAAGCACAAGTGTAAATGTTGTGTGACTAAAGACAAAATATCTATACAGAAAAAGATGTTATTACTTCAAGACGCATTTGAATATATGTAGAATCTACAGGTGTTATGTACTGCATGCTAATATGTGCTGCTTTCTCTCCTGCGTAGCATCATGTGCATTGCAGTGCAATGACTTTACCAGTCATTTAACACACAAACAATGGCTTGCTCTTGACTTTCAAGGCTGGCCAAGTCAGTCACATAATCGCAACGTCAAATGATTGTGTGTTTCACTTGCTGAAGACCTGGACTGAAGGCTAAAAGCTGGCTGCAGACCAGGCCTGGCAGAGCACCATCAGAGAACGTACCAAATGCCAGCTGTCCTCACCAGAAAACAACAGCACTGGCCGTTGGTTCAAATGGCCAGAACAACTGATATTTGTGTTGTTGAAAAGCAGACTCTTTTAATCAGGGAAACAATTCTCCATATAAAGCAAAGGAAGAAGCAGAGTGATGTTATTACTGCATCAAAAAAGGCTTTTAGTCATGGAGAGAAGGTCGAGGTGGACAGATGGGAAATCTTTTACTCCAAGGACTGCTGTTTGCATCATGTCTTCTACCAACAGTCAGGGCTGGTTTATTTGAATCAAGTCCTGTCATGTTCAGGTGGATATATAGTAAATGTGATGCATTAGTTGATATTATTTAGCATAATCCGGTGTGTGTACGTTGCAAATAAAGACTACAAAGAGAGAGAACACAGACATCTACAAAGGCCAATGGTCTACTTATCGATGCAATTTTGCAACCCTAATCAATAATCCTGCAAAGAGACAGACAGACAGTACTGACAACACGTAATACATGTTTGCCAGCATATCAGATCTATATATTAGGATATACAATATACAGTGCCCATGAAAGTCCTAAAATCATCAACGCTAGTACGCTTGACTGGGGAGGGAAAGTTAATGAAAAATGTGCAATGGAAACAGATTTGAATAAATCACAAATCACATGAAGCATGTGACCTTAATATCATTCAAGCTTCAGCTCCATTGAACATATTGGCAGATACAGACATCAGATCTGCGTCAGCTTTTGTGGAGAAAGTTACATTCCCTGAATGAATCCATGAAACACAAATGTCATATTTCCATCATCTCTTTTGCAGTATGTGCCTCAATGTTGAATTAGTACCTCCAGGTTTTTATCTCGATGCACCCGAGCTCCTAATATTCCTAATAATGACAGCGTATGGAAATGCATGATGATTTTTTTTTAGCTGCTTTTCAGGAAATTACATTAGAATATGTGGTACATCTAGATGGAAACCTGAGTTGTAATTGGTACATTCAGTAGTAGGTCGCAACTACATTATTCATTATCGATCAGTATATCAGTTTCAAATGTAGCTACTGGCCTGACTGCAAGGAAATATACATATACATATGCATAAACCCTCACAGAGTAGCCTTATTCATGAATTTCCACTAAAGGGTTGCACATTTTCTTCATGGTGTATTGATGGATGATGGGACACTAAAACACAGCACATGTATATGTTACGACCAGAAATAATCTCACTGGCATGTTTGTTTCCCCACCTACCTCTCTGTGAGCTTGTTGGCCTGTCTGATATCCAGCAACCCTGACAGACAAACCACCTTTGTATCGTGCCACAGCTTTTTGGTAGGCCATATATCACAGCTAACCCTAAGTACCAACAAATAAGCCCAGGCAAAGCGGTAATTTATCATGTGATGCTTGGCCGTTATATATCTCTCTGTCTTGGTCACCATAACTCTTCCTTATAGTAGGGCTGTGTTTGACTACTGCAGTGTTACCAGGGACAGGCGCGATAACTCTGCTGTAATAATGGACCTCTGCACAGCCATAATGACAGACGAGCCCCTGTTGTAGGAATATATTCTTAACAAAACACACTTCTTTAAAGGAGCTATATGTAGGTATTTTAGTTTAAAACATGCAAAAATGAATCATCAAGAGAATGTGAATAAATAGCAGCTTTTGTTGTTCTGTCAAAAACATCTATGCACTGTGTTGCAGAGAGCCCCTCTTGTAATACCGCTTTCTACCTTGAAAGGTGAGTGAGTCACTGTAGCGCCCAGTCTGGATAATTCAAAACAGATCTTCAGTGTTGGACTCAATGCAAACAATTACTCACTATCTCCTCTTGAGGTACAAAGCACTATTATGTTTTAAACTAAAGGACTATATATAGCTGCTTTAATAAAGGGCCTTAGTAATGGAAGTCTCATGTGGTAGAAAACTCAAGAGACTGAAATCCCCACACACCTCCTGTGTGTCTGAGCTGCCCTGGGTCATCACTAACCACAGTAATTTGTTCTACAGTGGTGCTGGGGAAAACTCTGTTAATGTATTTAATTCACCAGTGGTGAGTACATCAGAGCCTGATGGTGCCAGAGGTCAGCTTTATGAATCTGAGCTAAATTGTTTTTTTTTTTAGCCACACCGGTTTCTCTTAGGCTGCTGATGTTGGTCAGTCCACTGCTTTGGTACAGATGGAAATTTCAATAGTTATGAGATGGGTTGGTGAGGAGATTTGTGCAGACATTCATGGCAACCCCCTGATTTTTTTCCTCAACCCTCAGTCTGATCTTCCCATTTGTAATACTGGGTGAAATATCTTAGCCACTTCTGGGGGTTTTTTTGCCACTAAATTTTGTTTGTACATTAATCAGGATGAAATACAATCACTGTTGTAAAACCAGACTTTTGCCATTATGTGATTAAGATGTGTTTAGTATTCGTTTTATTTATATAGCGCCAATTCACAGCACATGACATTTCATAGGACTTCACATAGTACGGTGAAGACCTTACAAATTTTAAACAGAGAAACCCAACAAATCCAAACTAACCTTTGAATTCCCTTTGAGCAAGCACTTGGCAACAGTGAGAAAGAACAACAACAACAAAAAACCTTTACCAGGAAGGATAAACAAAATCTCCAACAGAACCAGGCTCAGGGAAGGCGGCCATCTGCCTCGACCAGTTGGGGTGAGAGTGGGGATGAGGGGGGAGGGGATAGCAGGATAGCAAACAATACTAAAGAGAACTATGAACATTTTGGAAATCGGCGAGGCCAGCGACTGCAGATCAGAGATGTGTAGCCTCAGATCCAGAGAGAACAAACACAGGACTTTGGGGAAGACACAGAGTTAGTGACATGTAATGATGGTGCATAAGAAGAGAGAGAGAGGAGAGAGGGGGAGAGGAGCCCAGTGCATCATGGGAGTCCCCCAGCAGTCTAAACCAATAGCAGCACAACTAAGGGACGGCTCAGGTGATCCTTTGTAGCCCTAACTATAAGCTTTATCAAATAGGAAAGTTTTAAGCTTAATCTTAAAAGTAGAGAGGGTGTCTGCCTCCTGAATTCAAACTGGGAGCTGATTCCACAATAGAGGAGCCTGATAACTGAAGGCTCTGCCTCCCATTCTACTTCTGAAAACTCTAAATAGTACATTGTTTATAACCAAATACCTGCAAAACTAATGACAAATCCTTCAGTTTCAGCTTTAGTTTATGCTAATTTGCAAATATTAATAAGCTAAGATAGGATGCTGAACATTGTTAGCATTACACCTGCTAACCATCTGCATGTGAACACGCAACTCTGAATATGTTAGCATGTTAAAGCACTGCTGAACCTACAGTAAGCACAACCCCATTGAGCTTTTAAAATAGCTTATAAAAACTGCAGTAACTTCACTACAATTTTCTATAGGTTCAAACATTAGGCCTACTGTTAACACCATAGTTTTTCAATTAATTATAAGCACATTCAATATCTATCATTCTTAAAATATGGAGGGAAGCATGCTCAACTGAAATAAGGCCTCTACTAATATAATGTTTCCGGGCTTGCTGTTGTGGATGTTATTTTGCACCAAACAGCCTTATTCTCTGCTGGCTGCAATAGCGGCCATCAGTTAGGCTAATATCTTAAGGTCCCCATCTCAGGCTTTGCTTATGTTGAATGCCATTCATCTACCTCCAGCCGATGAGCTGCCTGATAAGCCTCATTGTAATGGCCCAGTGAGATACTTCCCAATCTTTGCCCCTGGCTATGGATCAGGTGGAGAAAAGGGCAATTGGAATCTGAATGAGAAATCAGATGCCCTTTTGTTACTTGACCCTTGCACCCTGTCAGGCAGTTCAGGCATATGAGTCATGTATTGGTATCTTGCACCACAGCTCAGGCAGCTCACTGTGGGGGTGAAATAACCCTAGGAAATAGTAGCTCCAATTGTACATTGTGTCTTAAAGAAAGAAAGTAAAGAGTAGAGAAAAGTTTTGTACCTGCGCCTGTTTAGAACTCGATCTCAGCCAAAGTGGACTTCTGCAAAGGCGGTCTGCTTTTTCCGGGGAGTGTGATGGATCACCAGTGTGAGAGAATAAAGACTGCTTGTCTTTATTTTTGTCTTTACAGGAAGGAAAACTCACGCCCAAGTTGAATTTTTATATGTGGAGTAGAATTGTTCATTTAATTCTTTCTGCTGTCTGGGCTGTTTCTGGTCTTGGAAGCAGCCAATAAAGAGGGAAAAAACAACTATGATTGTGCAGTCTATCAGTTTTCATCATAACAACCATTTATCCTGTAGTCTGGCTGATCCGACTCTAAACCTCCCTCAATGTATCGGAAAAGAAGGAGAAAAAAGTAACGCAGCGAGAGAATGGGGGAAGAAAAGACGTGTGCACAGTATGATCAACGAAACTTTAACATGCATTTTAGATGTTATATATTGCATCCACGTCTGCTCGGTGCGGGTAGGTGAGAATGACAAGTGTAGCCCCGAGGTCGGAGGGTAAGAAGCCACAATATTACATTATTGTAGACTACACTGAAAAAGTAATCTCTCCAGGCTCTCCACTTGTCACACTGTGAGAGCAGTTGTGCTTCACTTATTTTAAGCTCCTCCAGCTAAAAAAAGGAAAAGAAAAGAAGAAAAAGTATAACATTAATAAAGAAACTCCCCTAAATCCAGGATTCCAATGGATGATTCCCCCTCAAGAAAGTGACTTTGACTCATTGCACCACCATGATACCGGCTCTGCTGCTAAGACTGTGTACATAACAAGCAAGAGGCTAAACTCCCTCAACTGTCGGCTCCTTCACCATCACTCACATTTCCTCTACATTACCTTGTTATCAGCGTGCTGGCCTCATGTTACCAGACAGCTGTGCATGCACTTACCATAAGTGTTTGGAAATTCCTGTTCTTTTATGTTCTCTCAGTCATGATATTTTGCACCAGCAACTTTATTGCCAGGCATGATTTTAGATTATGAGACGGCACATGAAATTTTTGAGCTACGGGTTTGTAAAATTGAGTGAAGCGTCTGACGACATCTTTTTGTAGGAGGTTTGTGCTGCAGGGGTTTAGGCAGTTTATTGAGCTCAAAGTCCCATTCCCTTTTTTCACAGCTCAAACATACACTCATCAACATTTCATCAGCTTGATACTTATTAACTCTGACTAATTCTCCAGGAATTGCTCAAAAGCATGATTTGGAACAGGTCTCTGTGGTTTTGAATGTGAGCGGGAGATCTGCAGAGCTAGTCGTCATGTCATATACTCAATTCCAGCTCAAGTAACTGTGGACAGAAGGCATCTACAACACTGACCTGAATATTAGATGTCCCTGATTATAACATTTAAAAGTAGCACATGAAATAGAACCATTTAAACAGAACATGAATCCAACATTTGCGTAGCTTATTTCTACTCTCTTGTCAGGTCTTGGAAGAGGTTAATTAGTTTCTCTGACAGTTACCACATGTCAGACTGTCTTTTTTAAGTTGCTCATTATCTGTAACGCTGGTAATTCCTGGCTGCTTGACAGGTAATGTGATGACACTGTTGGCTTGATTGCACTTGTCATAAAATAATTTCTTCCATGGCTTCAACATACTGTATGTAGCAAGATCCAAGACTCCTGTAGTTAAACTGGGTGAGAGAAACACTTTTAGAGATGATGATATCTAAGAGACTCAGCATCACACTCGTTTCACTTCATTTCAAGAGGAGATGAAGATCAATCTAAAAAGAAATATTGTATTTTTTTCTGGGCTGATACTGATCACTAGTAATCAAGGAGAGCCATAACAAATATTTGGAAGAAACATACATTTGCAGTAAAAATTAAAGTCTTGGTGTAAAACCACAAACTCACCAGAGAAAACTTAATAATCATAATAATGATCTAACCCTTGGAGAAATTCCTTCTCTGCATTTGACCCATCTTATTCAAAGTTACATACTAGGAGCAGTGGGCTGCTGCGGTGCAGCACCCGGGGAGCAGTCAGGGGTTAAGGGCCTTGCTCAAGGGCCCACAGTGGTGGTGACTGGGACAAGCGGTCGCTCTCACTTTCCCACCTCAACCTCTTGCCAGTCAGATCGGAAGAGGCGACCCACCGGTCACAAGTTCGCTTCACAAACCACAAAGCCACCACTGGCCCCTAAAACTTTGTTGAAATCCCTTTGTTTATGTATGTTTTACATATATTTAATTGAAAGTGAACTTTCCTGCATTTATCCTTCATTATTATTCAAGACATTGCTCGAGACGACAGTGTGATGACTAGCTAGAGAGTCGGCTGTATCAGAGCTGGAGGAGCACTTTATTTAGGTACGCCACATGAGTAAATCGATTATGTATCTGATCTAATAATAAACCAAGCTGATAATTAGTTGGCCCATCATTTTTAGGATCTAGGCCATGTGGCACCACATATTTTCCACATAAAAGCTCACACTCCATAGCTCCTAACAAAAAACTGATAAAAAAGGGAAACAAATATTGATCAGGTGTGTGCGTTTCAATTAATCTATTACTCCCACTCATCCATATAGTTACCCCTCCAATATGTTTCTACATACCAGGATTTAATGAAAAAATGTTTTATGGACAGCATTGCGGAAAATGTATTATTATGATTTTATCACACACAGCATTGGGGTCTGGGGGGACCGCAAATAATGAGGAAGAAATTAAAATGTCAACAAAACACAATGGTTAACACTCAGTAGTTAGGACAATAAAATCTGATTTAAGCTGTTTGGTTTTCTGCTGATTTTGTTTATATAATCATTATTTGATCACGAGCCTTGTCATCCGCATTTATTTGGCATGCCTGTTTT
>OMNN01051597.1:7554-17744 GCA_900302755.1 Chromis chromis | reverse complement strand
CACCACCACCACCACCACCACCACACACTAGGAGCCGACATATATAAATGGCAGTGGGCTTTATATAAACAGATGTCTTATTGCTCAAGATAGCCATGGCAGTGTTTCTTTGAAGGAAGATGCTGAGGTTATGTATTTTTGCTCAGAGACGGTCACACACTCCAAGCATTGCCTTGTCTTAAAGATCTACAAATTATATTAATTATTTGCCAAGGGCTTCAAGAGGTCTATTGTCTGCTCTCTAGGAGGGAAATGAGTGTGTGTGCGTGGGTGGGTGCGTGTGTGTGTGTGTGTTAGGTGGGGGTTGTCTGTTGTAGGCTTTAATCACATAACTTCTACATAACTACTACGTTTATGCCTTGCATCCTCACTACTTTGGCGATTTAAGGCCCCAAAATGGAGACATTTGGAAACACTGCTGACCCCGTTTTAGTTTACAAAACTCCAGGGTTGTGTTTTAGTCTGAATTGGCAGAAACCGAGACTTTGGGAAATGATGACACACATACATGCTTGGCTTTTGATTGGGTCTTACCAGTCACTACGTGTACCTCCTTGATTCTTCACACCTCTATCACGTGACAGTTGTCTTGAAGGAAAAGCGATGATTTCCAACCTATGTTTCTATGTTTGTCTAATGCTCATGTGTTACTTTCAGTAACAGTTCCACCTTAACGTGGGTCTAAGCAAAGAAATCTCTGGTTTCACTTTTCCACATTGCTGCTCTAACCACCCCTCTGCTTCCTGTTTACACCACCATGCCCAGTGTACACGAATGGATATGTGATATGCAATTTCAGACATATTAGTATGGAAGGAGATTCTTTCTGAAACTGTGTTAAAACACTTGTCTGGACGGAGAACGTTTCCTTTATAAAATGCCATTTGAAAACATTAGTATTAACGTAGCCTAAAGCAGAGGAGCAAGTCTGGGCTTGGTGAAGGCTTCCTAAACCTGAGAAGCAGCCGTCCATGCCAGGAGGAGGGATCCCCTTTCAACATATTGTTTTATTTAGCATCTGCATGGCCGCTTCATTTGCCAGAGTGACGCTGAAATGGATTAATTCAGGAGATTGGTGACTTGGAGGGGAGGAATGGCCCGGCCTGGACGAGGGATGTTAACCACATTATAAGCCGTTGTTTCCAACATTTCATTCCTGAGGAGTAAACTGAGCCGTGTGCAGCCTACCCCTGTACTGCCTCTACCTAGAGGCCCAAGGTTTCTCATACACACAAGCGCCTTCCACCTTGACTTCCTGACATGCTACAGCTGAGGTGTGGCTACAATTCACAGACTGTTTCTGTTTGTGCCTTGGCAGCCTAAATGAAAGCTGTCTAATTCTGCTCTGTTTGTCTAAATGCTTCTCCCCAAAACCTTACCCTGCGCCCCAGTCTGCACTCGGTTAAAGGAACCAGCCTAAACACTGACTGATTTAACTGTAAACCCAGTGATCTCTCCCCCTAAACTTCCTATTTGTTGCAGTTATTCTAGTAACACCAAATCCTTTTTCAGTTGTATCTTTCGATTGTGGCCTCACAGCACTTCCTATAAATGGCTGTAGTGATAAACAGACTAATTATAATAGGTTGTAACAGTCAAAGCTCAGGACAAAGTTTCCTTGTTGGATCAATTGTGCAGGTCAGTTCACCTCCTGATTAATGCAGTTTAAGATGAAACCATCCTGCCTTAACATAACTACGAGCAGCCAGACATAACCATGAGTCAGAGCAGACTAAACAAAAGTAAAGCTCAGAGGTGTTTGTACATCATGCTGTCAGGAAGACACGCCTTTTCCAAGAAAAGACCTGCAGGACAGCGCTGAGTCTGAGTGAATGGCTCATTCATAATGTTGTTTTACCTCAATAAATAGTCATTCAGAAATATAAATATCATTCAGTTCTGAAAATGAACCTTTTGAAGGCATTATCATATTCCTCAAATACTCCCTCAGGTATGCAGTGAAGTAGAAGTTTGAGGCATATTTTCTGATTCTTTTACCCAAAGATGTAGTTTTAGTAATAAAGACCAGAGGTAGAAAAGGTTGAATTTAAATGGAATCACTTTACTTTAAACTCAGCCGCTTTAGTGTATTTATCAATGTACACAGGGGTGACAAGAGGAACCGGCAACCTGCATGGGAGCCAACAGGGAGAGTGATGGGAAGTAGTGCTCTACATTATCAAGGCATGACATACGATTGTGAGCCGGGGGGGAGTGTGTTTGGGGTTTGTTCATGTAACGTATCTTTGCATTTCCCCTGTGGACTTTTATGGTGGTTTGCATTTAATACATGTAAGAGAAACTATGGCACATGCTATCAAGCAATTTCTTTAGTGCTATTGACCAAGTGTACACCAATCAGCCACAACATCCTGACCACTGACAGGTAAAGTGAATAACACTGATCATATTGGAACTATGTGGTGTTCTGCTAGAAAACCTTGGATTTTAACATCCATGTTGATGAGACTTAGACACCCAAATAAACATTGTCCCAGAACAAACACACTCCCTCATGCAAATGGAAATCCCAAATGGTTCAGAGCATTTTTGACCACATAAAGGGGACCAACACAATATTAGGCAGGTGGTCATAATGTTATGCCTGGTCGGTGCATATTACAGGTACATATCACTATTGTTTTATCACCCAGCCCTATTTTGGACCAACACAGACTTATTTTCAGAGTAGGACTAAACAATAATGGCATTACATTCGGTTGAAAACGCAAAAGCTGACTGAAGTTGTTCAAATCCCTTCATAAAGCAGGTGTGACAGATGTCGGTAGTCGTTTCTTGAATTGCCCAGTTAAATCCGTGCCATCATTTTCTTCTAATTCAAATTCCAATTACGGCACAGGTAGGTAAACTCATGGTATTTTCATCAAATTGTTTGGTCAACCTACAAAACTGAGAGCAAGCGGCGAAATGATTAGCTGATCAACTGAAAAATAGTCAATAGCTATTTGGATAATCACGGCTACCTCACTGTGTTTGTGCTGGACAGCAGCGGCCATGACACTTCCAGGAAAGATGAGCAAACAGACACAACCGTGAGGACGGAGGAGGGGAGGCAAACAATGAGCACTGGTCCATGACTCAGGCACTTTGGGAGCAGTGACCATCCAGCAATGGAGGGGGTGGGGGTGGGGGTGGGCTATCGCCTGTATCTGTTTCACAATCACAGATCCGCAGCTGATACCCACCACAGAAGAGGTGACAATGGCTAGCCAGCCACAGCCCCCACCCCCGAGAAAACACACACACACACACACACAACTATCATCATCCCATGCTCTCACAACAATACTTTACCAAGCTCTTGGGAGCTGCCCTTCCACATGGCTGAGGCCAAGCCAGTGTCACCCACCCCCCATCCCTTGAAGACACAACAAAGAGTTTTCTCAGGACCCAGCCTGCCTTCACAACAACAGAAAATACACCTCAAGCCCTTTCAGACTCTCTTCTCAATGTCTGTCTTTGGACTGGCCGCCAAATGCTTGTTTGGAGAGCTGACACACCATTATTTCAAAGGGGGCAGTGGAGTATTTAATGCCCCCTCACACAAAACATTTGTGCTCTAAAGAAAGAAGGTGAAAGCTCCCTGAACTAGGTTTGTGCTAAAAGAAATTCAGCAGTGAGGGACACATCTAGAACTAACCGGCAACCTCTTTGGGATGAAAAAGAATTCTCTTACTGCTGAAACAAAATACAAGCTGACTGAGGTATATAGTATACACTTGGTCATTACTGTTGATTTTTTCCTTGTAGCATAGTGATGGTGAAGATAAACCAGATGGTAAAAACAATGCGGCCAGTGATTGCTAAAAGTTTCAGATAAGCATTTTCACATAAATCTCTATTAATGTGATCAGAATAAAACGATCATCATGTATCTTCTGGCCAAAGCAGGTTTCTAATGGGATATTTTGAGACATAAGAAAGGATGTATGAAGTAAAAAGCTTTATTAATTCTTCTGAACTCGCAGATTGGTTTAATTTTTAAGCCACACTGCTCAGGTTATGTGAAGATAAAGCTCTTCTGCTGTGCTTCTTCTAAAATAAAAATCCATATCTCTCACTGCTATCACCATCACATCCACTTGATGGAGATTTTGCAAAGCTGCTGAGTTAACTTGGCAGCTTCCTCCTTGGAGAAACGGTGCCAGCTCTATCAGAAATAAGATTAGCGCAGTTTATTATTAGCTTGAAAATCTCTGCATCTACTTTCTGACTCTACCTGTCCCCAAACTTTGAGACGATAAAGGAGACGCCCTCAGGAGATCAAAATGCCCATGCATTGTTGTCCAAGCAGTGTGAGAGGGACCACTGGGTCCTGACATGTTACTACAGGAGGATATTCTAGGCCATGCTTGGTTGATGTTGTGTTACGTGCTGCTGGTGCAGCGGAAGCTGACAAGGCTGTGTGTGTGTGTGTGTGTGTGTTTGCACGTGATTCTGTCTGCTTCTGTATTCATTATAAGACTTAGGAGGCATTGTGGGGGTGGGCTCTGGGTGCTGTGTGGATGTCTGTGCTGATGTATGTGTAGTTGTAGTGTGTGTGGTTTGGGTTGGGGGCAGGGGCGGGGGGGAGCATCACTGTGGGAGACAGGCAGATGGGGATGGAAATGAGTAGGCAGTGAGCTCATGCTAATCTCCTCCTACAGCTCCTACAGCTGATCCAGGCACAAAACAAGCACACACACATGCACTTGCACGACTGCAAATCATACACTCGACCAGCCCCATGCACAATCACACTCCAAATGAGGCAGAGGATGCCTTTGCAATTCAAATGTTCCCATGTGTCTCACATGCAGATTGTGTGAGGTATGCCCAAAATCTTTCAGCCAAATCTGAAACACATTTGAGCATATCTTTCATGTGAACCTTCATTTCATTACGTCGTGATGCGGGTGGATGTACATTTATTTGATAGTATTGTGTGTGTGTGTGTGGCTAGCTGCCTCCATCAGACAGCCATCTGCCCCGTGGGAGTTGCTCAGCAGCACGCGATAGGCCCACTGTGCTTCAAGAGAGGGTCACCTCTTCTTTTGGGAAAGGGAAAGGTCATGTGATGCTGGCTGCTCTTAAAAACATATGGGTGCAGGGAGGGAAAGGCAGGTGGGGGGGTGACTCCAGTGGCAGACATGGCTGTCATAAACAAAGGGTGCTCCTGAGCTGACACAGCAAAAAGCAAACCCCTGAATCCCACCATTCAGTCTCACAAGGAAAGCTTCCACTTCTACTTCCAGGTCTAGTTGATTATGCTGTTCAACCTTAAATGATGTGACAGTTATGTGTAAATATTGCAACCTTAATTCTTTTTTTGCTGTTAAAAAATGGTCTAATCATTTCTAACCTTTTAAACTAGACATCATTTCACCTTCAAATCACCAACGTCACACTGCATCAACCTCATAGTCTGGTCTGACTCTCAACATCTGGTTCTGCCTCTGCTGCCTCACTGAGGTGCGAGCCTGATACCTGAGCATCCCCGGTAAAGGAGCTGCAGGGCGGATTAAAGGAGGCCAAAGGTGAGAGGATAGTGCTTGGGAATGTGTAGTTATGGCAATAGCTGGTCTTACAGTGCCATGTGTGTTGATGAATATTTCAAAGACCCTCTCATTAAATAAACACGCTGGACCTCACCGCCTACAGTAACCTACTATCAATATTGAATGGCCACAAAAAACGGACACAGTGTCGTTGGCAAGCTAACAGTCAGGCCAGACATCAAATTTCACCATCTGACAAAGAAAGAGCTTCTTTTCCACGCAACACCTGGAGGAGGTCACCGGGTTCCTCCTTCCGTGCTGCTCTTACAATAATCCCAATGAGATACGCTCAAGGTCCTTTGAAGACTTAAGAATAGCCACGGTAAGCTGAGTGCGCTTGTTGGTTTCATGCTTTATTGGAAGGCTATGAATATTCTGATGGGGATTTCACACAGTGAGAGGATACAGTTCACTTCCACGCATGCTCTTGGCTCCTCTAACGTATATGCTCTTGGCTTTGCGTGTACCACTTTCCCAGACAACTTGCATGCATGGTTGCCTACAACAACAGCAACATGGATTACTTGTTAGGGACTGTTTTTTCCCCTCTATCTTCTTTGAATGGATAAGCAGATAGGTGGGAGGTAGCCCCAGAGAGTCTTGTTTTTCTGCACCTGCCTTTTTGTCTCCTCCAGACAAAGACGGACTTATAGCCAGTCAGTTCCAGGCAGGTATATTAATGCAGTGTTCAGTCCTCCCTGCCTGGGCTCTTCATAAAGCACTCGGTGGGCTGCTCCATCCATTTGTCACATTAAAACGCTGCTGATGGATGGAGAAACCAGTGAAGTCAGGGGAGACGGGGGATGGGAGTGCAGCACAGGGGATGGAGGGCAGGCCATGGCTGAACCACTTCCCTCCATCTCTTGCTCTCCTCAGTGATTCTTCTTCTTCTTTTTGTCAAACATACCTGTGAGTTTTTGGAGTTTCTTCTTCAGGGTTCACCAAATTAAAGACTTTTAACACCTTTTGCAACGAACACTCATTCATTGTTCACTGTTTTTTTTTTCTGAACCTCCTGTGAGTATAAAACAGCTCTTCATGATATAATTGATTAAATGAACACAACCGGGACCCAGGTGAAATTTCATTTTTAAGTTTGGGCTTAAATTCACGTTTACCCATTATGAGATGATAGATTACAGGTCTGATCGTGCTTACTAAAACTTAAGAAGAAAGAAAACATCTGAATTTCCTAAGTGATTGTCTTAAATTCTTTTTCTTTTTTTTTGGTCTTTTATGCCTTTATTGGACAGTGAACAGAGTCGGAAACGGGAGAGAGTGGGGAAGGACATGCGGTAAACACCCGAGGTCGGAATCGAACCTGGGACAGCCGCTACGCCTTAGCACTTGGGTCACGCGACATAACCGTTAGGCTGAAGTGCTGTAGGCAGGATTGTTAGTTAAAAGCAATTTGCTAACTTCCTGGAGTGTTAGTGAGCACCGTCAGAAGTCACTGCTACTGATTGTAGCAGGTAGGAAGCTTGTCATCATATACCTTATTTTCAGTGCTAGTCTTGGTGTTTAACAGTGCTCAATGAGCCTTGATGCTCCACATGCACAGTGTTTTTCACTCTGAGGTTTGTCCCTCAGCTCTAATGAAGCAGCCTAAAAGAAGACAATAGAGGTATTGCATAGTTTAGAAAGTCTTGCAGCATTGGTTTGTATAGAACATTTGTTAGTTAGCAAGCAGCATTTTGAATGGTGCAATAGACACAAGGTGTTTATGGATGGACCTGTCAAGTGACAGTAACATCAGAATCCTCCTCCAACAGACAAACTCCAGCCCGTACTGCTTTTTCGATGCTTTCTTCCCTGGTGCACAGTCAAATAGCAACTGGGAAAATGCCCTTTTGTTCATACAACTTTAAAGGCTTTGAAATAAACAGCTTCTGGCAGGGAGACATGCTGTATGAAAAGAATCACTGCACTTAATTCATTTTCCACTGCTACTTCAATGGCAGCCTTTTGAAAAATCCTCCAGACAAGTACAGCAGGCTATACAACCTGTGATGCTTCTCCCTCGTTCTTGTGTGTCACAGTGCTCTCCCGTCTGCAGTTGTGGTGAAGACACAGACTGAGACAGACGTCTAAAGACACATGAAAACCACTGCGCTGACTTTTCATCTCACAGCACTATTGTTCCTCAAAACGTTCATGGAGGACACTCAGAGTGGAGTCGCTACTCACTAAGCAATTTATCCAGCCTGGGAGAAAACAGCAACATAAACATAGTTGTTGCAGTTAAGTTTCAGCAGAGCACTAGAATACTGAAAGAGGTTTGGAAAAGCAGCAGCATATGCAGAAAGCAAGTAGCAGAGGTTTTAGCACACAGTGAAAGTGACTTTTATTTGCATACTACTTAAGTTAAGAGCAAATACAGTCCAAATCAATTAAAAGGTAAAGAAGAATGATCTTTTTCTCAAAATGCATTTTATGCCTTCAGGTCAACCCACAATGTATACTGAGAACTATATCATTGGCAGTATAACACAGAATTCATTTCAGAGCCACAAGCAAGTCAGCTCCACCGAGGCAGGAATGTTGGTCTGTCACTCTGAGCTCCAAAAGTAGAGTTTTCAATCACACTTGACATAAAGACACTTGAATGTCAGTATGGGATTGATGGCACTGACCCTCAGTCATGCCTCACAGCATGGACTGACTGTCCTCCATTAGAAACCCAGACTGGCAGCCTGGCCAGGCAGCAGAGCTCATTACACAGGCCTAATTGAATTGGTGGCTTCCTACTTTTGGTAGCACAGAGCACATTGTCTAAACTCTACTATTTGACAGGTAAAAAGGAGAAGCATCAAAGCAGAAAATGCAGAATGAAATCTGTAAAAATACTTTTCTCTCACACCCACGCAATCCGGACAAATTGAAGCTCTGCTGTGGACATTTAAAGCGCTCACATTTTGCCAAACACCCCTGAAAAGAGAATGGAAATATTCGCTGAGCAGCCATTGAAATGCACAGCTACCAGCTGTTGTCCTGTCCACCGTGTGGACATGGCTGGCTGTCAGCAGGCTTAGCCAACACTGCGCCTTGCATATGAAACAGGACATGGCCTATATCCCCTCTGGGAGTTCACTTCCTCTGAGCCCCCACCATCACCACAGCCCCACCTCCCTCCTGAAACAAGCGGCCCCTTCAGCTGGAGGCCAGATATCCCAAGAAGGAGTGGGGGCTTTTCAGGGGTAGGGCTGCTTGTGGAAGTAAAAGGGGAAGTTTAAACCTCTGCATATTTGAGAATAGTCAAGTGCAATGCTGTAGAAGAAGAAAAATGAAAACCCTGCACTACTTCCATATACACTTAGTAGTTATGTGTTACAAGACTGGTCAGTTTTGTGTCGGCTTTTTCATTAAGCCACAGGACAACACATGGAAACAGTCTGCAAGAATGTGCTGTGTGTCAGCACAGTAGCATAGCATGTGTGGAGCAGAAACACAAAAAGGCTTCTACCCTGCTTTATTGTTCTCGCTGGATTCGTTGTACACATTTATCTCTAAACAATCACTTCCCACCACTCCAGCAGAAAAATGAATCGTGAGGAGGAAATCTGGATTTCCACTGCTGTCTTCAGCAGTAGCCAGTGGAGTCGTGCTCAACTGTGTGGACATGCCTGCACAGAGACATGTTTCATTCAAGCCCAGTCAGGAGTGTCTTCATGTAACAGTTGTTTAAAACATCTTCACCTCTCAGAGGGAGTGGCCTGGAATGGAAAGGTCTGGAATGTAAGCACAGGCCGACTGCCTCTGATGAATGAGAACTCATCTAAAAGTCAATTCATTTAAAAAAAAACATCAGAGTCCAATTCCATAACTTCAACTGAGAAAATCTGCTTTATTTCCAAAACTAAAGGAGCTGCTGAAAACACAGACGAAGTCTAAACAGGATCTTGGCCATTTAGGAAGCTACCAAAAAAGAACAACTGTGACGTAAACTTGCTGGTTTTGAACCAAGCATGAGTCAAGCTCAAGCTGGCTCGACAACAGGCGCCCCCTCCACCCCCTGCCCCCCCTCCAATTCTCTTTCTCATATCTCCCTTAAACAGATGGATTGTGTAGAAATCACATCATCTTGAGGGCGAATTATAAAGTTAGAAACATACTAAATCTGCAGCCACAATCCTTATCTAAACATCCTGATGCGGAAAGCCACTGATTATGTGTGCCACCCACATGTGTACCAGCCAGAAACCAAAAAAGTCGCAGCTAAGGGCTGGCATGAGCCAGTCGGAGAAGTGCTCCACACCCAGCATATAAACTCATTTTAACACTTCAATAGTTTGCTGTATTTGCTCATGTTGTTTATAATCAACATGGTGGCTCGCATCCTCCAAGATAAGAAAGGAGAATAAGCAGCACATTAACACTTCTTCCACAACTGCAGGAAAGCTGCAAAAAAGTGAAGACATATTTTCACTCAAACGGTCTGTGATTCAGATATATGTGTGTGTGTCTGGAATGTGCACCAGAGTGTGTCTAACCCAGTGTCCTCATACTCCTCTCACCCCTCTCTGCATGTTGCCACCCTCCCCCCACTCTCTTCTGCTCTATCTGGTGGTTTCTTCTGCTTCCCTCACCCCTTACCACTTTACCTTGTACCTCAGCCTCAGCGGCAGACGCTGC